>OX451391.1:2056014-2100220 GCA_949629135.1 Eremobia ochroleuca
GATCGTGGAGGAGGAGGTGTCCGTGACGTCAGAGGTTGGCGTGCGACTCGGCAAGTTCAACAAGGACACGTACTCGTCGCCGTCGGTAGCGCCGTCGCTCAGCCCGGGCTCGCCCTCCGACACGCGCGAGCTCCTCGCCGACGGCCGCTACATGATCATGTCGCGCATGTGAGCCACCTAACTCGACAACTCGCTGATTCCGAGCTCTTTCGCCTAATATGATTATTGTTTCTGTAGCTAAATGTTATGCCCCAAATGTTGCGTACGCTGCTGTGTGGCTATTCGTGTGATTTTACTACAATAAACTTTGCACAAAGTAACAGAACAAAGAGAACACACCCCCGAATCTCTTCTCTGCCTCGTAATGACGCTAGGCAAAGTGAAATCCATTCTATAAAGTATAAACTATAGTCCACTTTATATAACACGTTCTCGTTCCTCCAGCGGCTCGGGAGCTGTTACAGTTAGTGCTCATTTCCTCTACTTCCGTTCTTAAATCTCAAATATGCTCGGAATCAGAGAATTGTCGAAAATTGCCTCCTCCGCCTCTTACATATGGATCGCAGGAAAGTGAACTGAACTCTATGTCTCTTGTGATTGAGATCGTATTTCTACTACCGCTACTTTCGTTAACAAGATTTCTATGTAACTATCCTGCTATTTGGTTAAAGCTTCGATGCTTCGACGTTTCAATGGATATTTGGTTTGTGTTCGGGGATCGCTCCTCTACTCTATATTTTAACAGACGGACCAACTCTTTGGTAGACTTTAGCAGTAAGTTGTATTGTGAGCTCGCTTAGAACTGCAGTAGTTAAAGTGAAACGCGGTCGTTAGTGAGAGCAATGGCTTTGACGCGTGACGCAGAACCTTTCTTTTATTTCGGCGTTTTTTTGTGAAAGAACAACAAACGTTTCGACTCCTAGACATTCCCTGTCGGCGGAGGTAGAATGTTTATTTGTAAAAGCTAAAAATACGCAGATAAAATAAAACGTGGCGGGTATACTACGTGGTAGTCAAAATAATATCGTTGTCTTTCAACCTCGATCAGGACAAACAAACATTTTTTGTTTCCTTTACACTAGATGCAGTTGTGAGCGAGTGATCGTGTATATTTAATTAAATTAACATTGGAATTCCGCATGTATTGGCTTGAGACTGATTGTTATATACTGTTCTTGTATACCTGACGATTTTATATAATATTGTATGTTTGTTTGTCTTCTATGTAACTATTACTAATTAGTTGACTGTTTAGGTACACGGGAGAGATTGGACTAGCAGATTATTGTCAAATACGAGTAGCGTAGATATTTTTATCTCTTTTACAATCAAATAGATAAATCTGTAAGTGATTATTTCGAATATATCATAGAACGCTTTCAAAGATTTGAATAGAGACATTTAGTTATTTTAAGGAATAGAAAAATCAAATTTCTATTTAAATTAGATACTTCATAACTTCCATTTATAAAAGAGGTCACGGAATTGCAACAAATTGCACTTCTGATAAATGACACGTCATTCAGAGGCGAAAGTAGTTAAATCCTAAATAAATATCTAGACCCAGATGAAGATGAATGTTCCAACTCAACCCAGTGTATCTGAATAGTGCCTTAAATATATTATCATGATTTATATGTATAAGTAAATACCAAATATCTTAAAGCACTCACTGTGCACTTTGTTTCTTTTTAACAGATCTGTGCCAAAAGTTTCATGGCAATGCTATTTAATGTTTGTTTGAAATAGTCAAAGATTTTTATTTATTCCAAGTAATATTATGTTAAAATTGACCGAATATTCTCATCAGTTGTTTTTTTTTTTCAAACATGTCTAATGTCTATAACGAAGGATTTGAGAAGTATAAGAATATTTGCATTACATTCTACTGAGATTCTTAAATGCAGAAGAATTTGGTCAATTTTAAGATAAATGTATTTTTCACTCAGAATGTTATTATTTTCGTCCCACCGTTCTATGTTGTAAGTGTATCTTAGTTGTTTTTAGGTTTATTTTAGTTGGGGCTGTGAAATATTTTCCATTATAATCGAGATGTCAAATTATATAAATATGTACACATTATTAAACATTGATATTAATAAATAAATAAATAAATTAAGCTTACACACACGAGCTTAGCTTCACAATGCTCAAACTTTAAATTATTAGGTTTACACCCCTTTCCATTACTTCTAGCCTAGTACTTTTCTCTTTTACTCTTCCCTTTACGAGACGAATTTGATGTTCTTTGTCAACATTTTCCTAATTGTAATAAATAAAGGGTAAATCAAAAACAATGTTAAAATCTATTAGCTAATTAGACTAAAGTTGACGAAGAACAGCAATTCCACTAATTATTTCGTACCTACTAGCGGGTATCTGATATCTGTCTCTAACTGTAAGTGCTGTCTATAAAACATTGCCTTATTAAATAAATATTTCACGAATATTAATATTGTGTATTTGTAATGGCACAATTTTCGGTAATTTTTGATAAGTAGATATAAGGTCCATTAGAAGAATACTGAGCTAAGTAAAAGAGAGGGACAGCTTCTGTCGTTGTAACAAGAGCCTACAAAGTGAACTGACAGGAGAATAACAAGGCTCTGTACAATGTTATGTATACGGCATTAGTATCTGTGGTATCCATTTGCACAACCATCTTTTGAAAGTTTTTATAAAGCACAAAGGTAGAGCATACGTATTGTAACTACAAAGTTATTATAGTAATTATATAACGGTCATTTAAACAAAAGAGAAAAGACATATCTCCTACTTTGTTACAACGGCAGTCCGAAGTGAAACGGTGGAAAAGTACAGGATTGACAGTTTTACAAAATATTTCCTTTTCAATTATGAATTAGAATCAAATATTAAAATAGGAATGTTTATGGATGTGTAAAGTGTTAAACAGTTCAAGTATTCTCTTAATGGGCATTAAATATAATTCTGTATTTATATTCTGTCGCCTGAATGTCTAGAAAAAGCTAGCTTCGTGTTGTATTAATTAAGGGAAATCGAAATAAATTGAAATTTACTACTTGTGCACGTTTTCCTTTAACATTTGTCGAGAAAAATATTGGTGACAGTATTATTTTGTAAAAAAATATAAAAATGTTTTAAGGTATCATTATATTAGAAGAATTAGAAGTTTAATAATGCATTGTTATTCGTGGAGATACTATATACAATGTTAGATACTCTATAATAATATGACAATTTTTTATTCTTAACCACAGTATAGAAAGACAACTGCATTACTTTGGCAGTTCATTTTGCCGCATAACGTAACGCTCATTATATTTATTGCTGCAGTAACAATGAACAACCACCGTACTCAAAGAATGTCAAGCTGTAACAATGCATTACTGAGCACATACTTTAATAACGTTTAATAATAATTAATTACTTTATTGTATACTACATTCTGATGCACATTACGATAGCGCAAAATATAGTGTTTGCACACGTTCATTATGAAATTTCTTGTGCCTACACTTTTATATTTAGGTAATTTTGATAGGATAATTCAATTGATATACTTGGCTGTAAGTGTCACATGTACATACCATGCGATCATCCTCAATGTCCTGTTACGTAACGATGCCTTCGACTGTGAAACTCACTAGTCTTACAAGATAAACGAATTCAGAGCATAAGCAGAACAACGCGCAACAGCGCTTTGCTAAAAGCTTGAAACATATACAAAACAAAATATAATGTGTAAATTTCTGCATCACTAATTGTGATTTGTAAATCTCTAGTTGTTACTTTGTAGTCTTCGTTTCGTTGTCCAAAAGTTTTGGTGTCGTGTTAAAGCTCAAAACGTGTTAGTTGTGATTTTTTTATGCCATTTCGGTGTCGTGGAGAGATTTTTATGAACGCTTTTGCGCATTTTTTAAATAAAACTATACACTCGTAAAGCACTTAAATGTATTTAATCGAATTAAATAGTGACGCGTTGTGTTTACAGACTACAGTGCCATACAGTTAGGATTTATTTTTTGAATCACGTACATAAGTAATGTACTTAATTCATGTTTTTTAAACGTTTAGGTGTGGTTACAACTTTTGAGAGCAACCTCTATCATACATTCCTTTATTAATCTTTACCTAAACATCGCCATATTGAATTTCATTGTTTGAGTCCAAAGTTACACTGGTTGTTGTTTTCGTCACAAAGTGATACTAACTATAGGGGAAAATCTGAAATACAAAAAAAAAACACCAAAATATACGTTTATAAGAATATAGTACTAGAATGAGAATCGAATAGCAATCCTAACTTTATAATAAAGAATTCGATTTTGTCCTACTCGATACAAATGTTTAAAGAAATTACGTAGTACTAACTCTTTTCTTTTCAATCTAGTCATCTAACTAAAGTATGAATTTAAAATTATGTAAAATTAAATAGTTTTCTGTAAATTAAACGAAGTACTTTTGTATTAAACGGCTTCACTGCGGGGAAAGCAATCTCACATCTAAACCTCATTTAATTTAAGAACGATAAAGTACCTCATTAAACATGAGCTCTATAAATCAAGGAATTAATGTATATTTACGGTAATTTTGGAGTTTATGAGCTATTAACTTGGAAATTATAAAACCTGACATGGGTCGCTTTCCTCACGGTGAGGCGATTTTATCTCGAGTCACAAATCATTCCACGTTAGGCAAACATAATTTATTTCACTCGATTTATTACACATTTATTATTAAATAAACTAATTATTACAAAAGCTCGAGTATTTTATTATATTTTCCTTTTTCTATGAAGCCCATTTTGAGCAGTAAATATTGGCAGTTTGATAAATGACGAAAATGGTACGAACATTAAATTTAAAATAACATTATAACTCAACAAAGACAATCTCAAGTTAAAACTTGTCAAATTGTGCCTCATAGTAAAATCTCCTAAATTTGAAAGCCTCATAGTTTTTCAAAACAGGAATTCAAGTAGTGTTGTCGTTGTGAATAAATAAAATTCAAAATATAGTTATAGGTTTGCCCAAAATCAATTGATACAATCTAAGTGTTCAACGTGATCATACTAGACAATAATTATTCACTAGTAATTATACAAAAATTGCAACTAGTATTGGTTTTATTACAAATGATTTTACTCAAATCGAAAATATGTTTGGTAGACAAAACCCAAGCTAAATAGATACCTCAAGAAAGAATAGAACATTCCTGTCACTCACGTGTCAATAAAAATGAGGGTGTATGTCGGTCACGTGTTTTATGCGTAGTCATCCGACCCTCGTAGCGACGCGTAGCCATCCGACCTTCGTAGCGGCGCGCGTAGCCATACGACCCTCGTAGCGGTGTAGCCATCTGAACCTCGTAGCGGTGCGGCGTAGCCCGTAGTCTCGTAGACAATATCACATGTATGTTATTGCCCGAGTAGGACGGAATGCGAAAATTTGAATAACATAGTGATCAAGTTAAAAGGGCACCCTCTGTGTTTTCGGTGTTTCTTCAAGTATTAAGTATTAAGTTTCAACCGAGGTCTGCTTGTAACATTTGTAAGGAAATAGTTTATCTTTAAAAATTCTAGGATTTTCAAGACCTAAATGTAAAGACAAAATCAAATAGTTCACGGCACTTTTTACATATTAACGAACGTAACTTATCATCACTACTGTTCACTTCGAAGAGTATGGCAGAGGTGTACCCATAATACTCACAAATTCTGTCTAATCATTCTGTGCGATGTGCACAGAATGGAATTAAGTTCAGCAAACTTGTCAGACTTAATGGAAATAAAAAATAAAATACCAAGATGCCTATTGCAAAACTGTTTCTAAAATATCATACTGAAAAACCATTAAATAGCTTTAATGTGACGTATATCTAAATACATAGGTAATCAGTCAAAGAGTTCAAGTTAGGGGTTAAATGTCAATATCCTGTGCGGAACGTGGCCGTCACTCCTAAATTATTCACGAGGGGCGACGGTCGCGGTGACAATAACTGTTCGGGAAATAACATTCAGAAGACGGTTTATTTACAAGCTTTTATTTAACTTGCTTTGTAAGTTAGTTAGTATGTATTGGTAAAATCTAGCAAGCTGAATTAAAACCAATCTTATTTATTTATTATTTATTTTACCATTTATGTAGACACATGTATAAACAGACAAGAAAAAAAAACAGAACAGAAAAATAGGTCCTTATCCTACAAGTTGAAATTTTACATGTTGATTCTGTTTCTAAGACAATGTATTTTTAATGATAGGCTTCGGCGTCCTTATCAGTAATTCGCTATCTTGCCAGATACTAAGCACTCGCAATAATACATTTGCACTAATAGGTTAGACGCTGCAATACTTTACCGAATTGTAAAGGAGGCTTTTATAATTCGAAAAAGAAGGAATTCGAGGAAGAAGGCGTGAGTTTATGTATATGTACTTATGCACATATACATAAACTCACGCCTTCTTCCCACGGGGGTACGCAGAAACTACAGAGAGCCACCTGCTGTGATCCTGCGTCCTAGTCCTTTTGCTTCGTTTGGGTTCATACATATGGACATACACACACGCCGGTTGCGATACACTATACGTCCTTCCAGGGCGTCCTCTATATCACTTGACACGCTATTTTCGTCATCATTGTAGACATACATTTGTAGGCTTTAGCTTATGTAAACCTGTCGTAAACCCGTCTCCATACATAGGTTCTGTATTATAAAAGCTATACAAATACAGTAGGCGTACTTTATTCAATCGGGAACCCCTTACCGACAGCCTAAGTGCGTGTAATATGGCTGAAAGGTCAAGATCGTAACGTGATATAGGTACAGTAGACTGCACGTCATAATACTTTGACCTTCAGCTGGCCTAGCGGAGTGCGGAGTTTCAATAGAACAAGAGGCCAGCTTATACTGGATATACATTATCATGCGGCCCACTGTACCTACTTTACGATGGAAAGCCTATAGCCAGTTCACATAAGAGTCTGGTTTAGTGTTGTTAAGTTGGAGATGTACCGTGTAGCTAGGGTAGCTAGGCCGTGTGGTTTTCATGAATAGGATACTTTGTCAAAACTTCTGGGTGTCTTGTAGGACGACATAAGGGTTATTTCAAGAAATTTGACAGTAACTTTGTCCTGTTAAGGTACCTAGAAAAGATCATCAAAAATTTGTGACTGTAGTTATTTTACTACACGGAGAGGAAATTCTTAGAAAAATTACTGTGCTCGTCACTGTAAAGTGAGTGCAAGTGACATCTACAGAACATTTTCTGAGCGACATTGGGACATTGCGAATTTTTCCATTACCACTCAAATGCACTCAGTTTATGAGACAACACAGTAATTTTTCTAAGATTTTTCTCTCCGTGTAGAGTTAGACTTGGTGACAAATAAAATGGCAATGCAGATCATCGACGCACCCGCACAGATACAAGCATTATTCAATTCAAGAAGAAATAAAGTTCGTTACTATCCAGAATCGAAAGAAAAGAAAGAAATAAAATACGATTATTTGCGGCAAACATGGCGCAGAGAAAGAACACAAACACAAAAAGAACAAGTTGGGGGAAAATTTGATACTTAATCGATACTTTCGTCGCTGTTGTCCACATTTTCCAGAATTGAAAAACAATACACAGTTTGTTGTTCGGATTCCTACGGCGAAACATTAGGGAAAAGTTCATTGACCGCGCTATTGTCACCGTATTTGGTGCCAACTGTAGCAGGATTAGTAGTGGCTATATTTACCTATGTTTCATATCTATAACTCACCAACAACACAGCAGAAATCCTGCTCAATCACGATTCTTTTTCCACTCACAACTCATCAAAAATCCTTGCTGCATCACGATTCTTTTTGTTTCAAAATATCTTGTCTCACAAGTAGAACAAAACCACTTTTATCCCGAGCACAATTTCACTTTATTTTCCGGTTGAGCCCCGGAAACAAAAGACGATTGTCGTGCAATCATTTCATGACAGTCGCGCGGAACAGTTGTACAGCCGAACGAGAATTTTTGGTACCTATACAGTGTGGCGATTAGGTTATCACATTAATTGAGATCACGTATTCTACATTACGTATTTTAAACATACACAATTAAAATAATTATTAACAATTAACATTCTAGCTATAAATGTCATGAGACAGAAATGAGTCATGGAAATGAACTTGAAATATGTTGTAGGCAGTATTTGATATTTTTTATTTGCACGTGTAGAAATAAGGTAGAAGAAATAGGTAATTTTGAAACATACCTACATAAACTCACGCCTTCTTCCCATTGGTAGACAGAAACTACAGAACACCACCTGCTACGATCCTTACATTACTCCTTTTACTTCGTTCGTATATTTTTAAAGTTGTTATACGTAAGTAACTTTAGCAATGTAAAAAAACAAGACTTACAAGAAAATCTCACACCCTAATCAAAGAATTAGCCAATGTACGATATTGGTAAAGGGTTGAGCCAATGTACGATGTTGCTAACAGGGCTTAGTCAATGTACGAGGTTAGTAACAGAGCTTAGAGTGTCATTAACTGTTTATCCTACATAGTTAGTTATATGTACAGTGTAGAAGTCACGTAGACATCGCGTGAACGGTATATCGTTTCGATACCACCATCTTTACAAAATGCGTTCGACGGAGTCAGTTATTGTCGTCATTCATGCTGGTTCTATTATGCAGCAGTATGACCAAATGAGTCAATCAATGCTATAGTAATTATATTTATAAAAAAAAAACATTTACTTTTACATTTTTTTGCATGTCGGAGGAGCAATGGGCTTAAAGCACCACTCAGTGTATCCCAAATAGCATGAACCGACTACGCGGCAGGTACAGAAAGAGCTGGCGGGATATTCTGCCCTGCAGCAGGACAACACAGGCTTATAATAAATACTAATAATAAACGTTAGTACTAGACTGTATGTCTCTGCAGATAGTCGTAATTTCTCAAACCAGTGATTCAGCATCGTGTTCACATTCCCGATAGTAACCACTTATTGCTGCTTCCAGCACATTCCTCGCAGACTAATGTTGAGGACTTGCCAACTCTAATAAATTCTGTTGCTATTGTAATACCGATACTGTTTATTTCACTGACTTGGTTTTATTTACTCATCATAAAATGTTTCTTAAAAAAAATTTGCCTAATCTTTTCTTAACTACTTACATACAACAGCCCCAGCCACCTTCTTTAGGTTGTTTGTCTGGGGGGCGTCTCACACTCCGCTTGCCGATACGCGGTCTCCACTCCAGGACAGGTCTGCTCCACCGGCCATCAGCCCTTCGACAGACATGGCCCGCCCACTGCTGCAGATAAGCAGTCACTCCCTGTAAAATACTGGTATTCAGCTGTATCCGGTTAGACCGTTAAACTGGAAGCCGACCCCAACATATTTCGGAAAAGGCTAGGCAGATGATGATTACCGTAAATAAATATCTCAGGTTTACTGAATAGTTGAAACTCCAATAAATCAATAACTAAATACCAACTGTTTAATTTAAAATGGAAAACGGTTGTGGAAAATTATCCGGATATTTAAATGAAATATAACACTTTTTTACTTGAATTTGATATTGAAATAATATTAGAATGAGACTGAAACGAATCGAATATCACACTGAAATACACACCTACGTTTCATCGAAGGTTTATTTGTTCCATATCCAGTTCCAAAACGAATTCAGGTTTTCATTAGAAATTTAACTGAAACATCGATATTTTGTAAACTAAAACATATTTGTTCCTATTTGAACAGTAGATCGTTTCTGGGAATGGACGCAATATAAAAACAAACAATTGCTTCAGAAACGAACGGTCGAACAATGTTTATGAACGAACATCAACACAAGTATTACTTAGGTATTTTCTTTCCGAGACAAGGTGGTGGATAAGGTCTACTTCAGTTTTAGACTGTTTATTTTACAAGGTGCACAAGCTAGTGCTTGTCATGTCCCAGGATCACAACGCCACTTCAAAGTCCACTTTTACACAGTATGGCCAGAATCGCCCTGTTTGGTTTGATACAAAGATCGAAAATGACAAGTCACGTTTTACAAAAGTCAATTCAATTCAATCTTTATTGCATCCATAATGTACGGTCACACAAAAAGTAGATATACACTTTCAATGTCATTTTAATGTATCCATGACAATTTCTATAACACGTATATAATTTCTATTACATGTAAACGTTTTTATATACATGTTATGGACATTGTCATGGATAATTAAAAATTGCATTGGAAGTGTAAACTTTTCATTTATTTTTCTATTACTGTGAAACCAATGTATAGTTTTGACACAGTTTTGATGGTTAGGTAATTTAGGAAAAATATGTCGTACACATATTTTTTGATAAGATTAAGATTAATATATTTTAGAAAATGTAACAACATATGTACTTACATGTTATTGCTCGTGACTGTACGTATACAGGTGGTACCTAAGTATAAATCAATAGAATCTATTATGAACCCTGTCGAGTACAGCAAAATTTTACATAAGTAGGAGAGAGGAGGAGCGCTTTTATGGTTTTCCTAATTATTAAATATTTATTACACGTCTACTAATTCATGGGGTCTTATGCGTTTTCATGCAATGGGAGACTGTCGTGGTCTTTCGATCCAGAATGTATTATTGCCATACTTATTAGGTTTTTTTGGGACACCAAAATGGGACCCTTTAATTTATAACCTACGATTCTTTAAGTAATTAAAATATAATGATTATAACCTAAAAGTCTCACAAATCGTGTGTAGCATGAAAAGTACCTCTAAAAGACAAAAACTTTGCCTCAGCCAAATGCGAAAACATGAAGAAACAAATAAATATAATTGTTAATAAAACTGAAGCTAAAGCATAACACAAGCGAGGCACATAAAGATGGTTTTATAGCTCATTTTTTACGAGACGCTCAACGTTATATTGTTCCGTCCGACGCCATGTTGGATCACTCGCTTGACATCGAATTGCTTGTTGCAGATATGCTCCAGTCATTACTTCAACCAAGAGATTATCAGCGGTGTAAGTATACCTTACCAGTTATTGTGTAGGGCCATCGCTTTAAACGTATTCTGTAGCTTTTTGTTAGATAAATTGTAAGAAGTGTGAAAGGCGGGAGTGAAAGAAAGGAGTAAAAAATGGAATAAAAGATATTATTTCAAAAGTAAATTCTATTCAAAGCAAGTTTATTTCAAGGTTTATTTCCATGTTATTTTCGAATCAGATTTCCACCTTCCTGTAGCCACAAAATTGGTTTTTGCAACCTCAATGTTTCATAAAAGTTAGTTCACATCTCCTCAAGGAAAAGTCGCGAGCAATATACTCGTATTAAAGTACCCATATTTCTGTATAAAGATAAAAACGCCTGAGGCCTATATTTTCTGTTTATGCCCAATAAAGTATGACAGCTGATATACGTGCGTTTTTGTGTGTGTTCATAGTGAGGCTTCGGGGGACTTGGGGTTCGGTTCTAGTTATTGCACAGCGTGAATGATGGGTGTGTTACGAATGGTAGGCCTGAGAGGTAGCCAGGCAGGTTATGTATCAAGCTTTTTTGCTTATATTGTGTTCCAAGTCAATATAACATCAGTGCAATGTACCAGCCTGATGATCACAATGTTTATGCTTATGTGAATAGTATATTATGACAACGAGCTTCCCCGTCTATTTACATCTCCAATCACTGTCAAAGCTATCGCGGTGGGGGGTTACGGACTATGATAGAAGAAACTTTAGTTTGGATCTAAGGGAAATCGATATGGAAACACAATAGGCGTAAAGGCTAGAGGGAGACCTTGAGCAACTATGGCAGAGTTTAAATTAAACAAAAAATTTAATTAAAAAAAACTGATCTAGATCAGTTTTTTTTAATTAATTTTCAATGCATATCAAAACAAAAACAAGGTAGGTATACATAAAAATGTTTAATAATGCGAAGAGTGGTGGAGGCCCGTGTTTAAAAGCATGACTTCTAAGCATGGGCCTCCATCACGCCTCTGAAGGCCTGGTGTTGTACAGCGAAGATGATTGGTGCTATGCCAGCGGTGGCGGTTCGCCATGAGAGACGGCGCAATGAGAAGCGCGGAGGAGGGGGGCGGAGACCATCGCAGCTGCCTCTGCAAGTCGGCCGCCCGCTCGACGCTGATGCGACGCCCTCGCCTGACCATCACCGGCTGAGGAATGAGCTTTACGTTTGTGGCAAGGTGAGCTACCAGTCTTGCATCTTTTTGGGAAGTGTCCGTGACAGCGGGGGATGAAGACCATGGGATCAGACTGAGGGATCCGATATCCTTTTAGATAAGAGACTACCGTCTGGCTTCTTCCCGTGCTGTTGCGTCTTTGATACTCTAGTAATTTTCCTAAGAGCATGCCCAATTAATAACCACTATTAATTAATCAGAACGTTTATTAAAATAGGTGCTATAAATCATCTATTTTCGGATTGGTGGCTAAACTAAAAAGTTGTAAAATTTTAAGAACATTTGGAATTAGTTACTCAGAGCTGGAGCTCTGGAAATGCCAGAAGGCATCTTTTTATTTAACACACTAAATGTTTCAGTAAAATACAGCCCGACCCTTAAATTTCTTCGAAAATCTATCATGAATTCATGTAGCCATTTAAATAGTTCGTGACGGGCGGCAACGTCACTGCAAAGAGTTAGATTAGCATAAATATTCTGCAGGTTCAGAAAGATTAGAAAATTATTTTACTTTTATTGCATGTTTAATAGGTTAAAAATAATGATGATGACGGTGATAGGAGTTGGCTCTCCAAAATCTTATCTAAACCAGCAGTAAAATCATTATATCCAGGCTCTAAAGTGTTGGCTTCTATGGGAGTCGTGTATGTTGACAGCGTTGACCGTGGCAGGAATCTGCCCCGTGCTACTAACATGTTGCACTGACCACTAACAAGGTAACAAATACCCTTTGCATGATGTATCGTCATCCCTCTCTTGTGTGTGTTGTGTGGGTCACCTTCCCTTTCTTTCTGAAGAAAGTACTCTCACGGATCATTGTTCTTACCTTATCGAGTATTTTAAAACATATATTCAGGTAAAACTGGCACTTTTATTTGAAGGTCTTTGGTGACTGGCATTTATTCGTAAGAGCCTGATTCGTAAGAGTACTCCTGTAGTATCAGGAACACTGTCCAAGTTTCTGCTATGACATTCTTCTCCTTCCTTCTTCCCTCCTTCGTAATTGATGTTATTCTAGAGGAGATCAATGTTTAACACACTTGTCTTTAAAGTTTCTTCAAATGTTATTAGTATGCGCAGGTGGCAGCTCTCCATGCGGTAGTGGGATCCCTTCTCCTAGGGATCGTGGTGTTGGTGGTGGGGCTGGTGCAACTGTCGCCAGGAGCCGAGGCTGCACAGCATCGCTACTATCTGATGGGGGCAGGCGGTGCGCTGGTTGGAGCTGGCATACTTGGCGCTGTTTTGAGGTGGGTACCAGGATAACATACAATGCAAATAATGCACAGATTGTCCGCCATCAAAATTTAAATCTAAAATAAAATAAAATGTAAAATATAAATCTTCGGAAATGAAGTATTCTTTATAAAGCTGGGGTTAGTCCGAATGAACGCAATATGTGTGCTGGACTGTTCTTATATTGTACCTGGATGATATACGTAGATTCAAAGTAGTCTGATTAGAGATAGGTGTAACGAAAATATTGAGTAAATGAGTAAATCTGATATCTAAAGAGAGAAACATGAGATCAATAAACATTGATTTACATGAATATTATAATCTGTTCTATATAGACAGACAGACAGACTATAAAGAATACATCAATTAGAAATACGTGTTTCTGACTAGCGACATTTAATGGCTCATTTCCTTACTAATACATACGAGTTAACGAGTGTTCCTCAGCAATAGTCAATTAGTTAGCAGGGATCAATCGATAGTAGCTTCATTATAATTTGTTCATTTGTTTCGTTATGCTGTCTAATTTTACTAACGTGAAGCATGAACAGCTATTAGGCGTGTGGCTTGTTCTGACGTAGACAAGCTATGTATACTCAAACTGTTACTGCACGCTGTACAAATGAAAATTAAAAATGACAGCTTTTGATAAATGACGAGCATAAATGATACTTACTGGTTATCTACAGTCCGGCCGTCGAGAGAATGCGTTCCTGACACCTGTCAATGCGACAGTTCTAGTAGGTAATGAACATCAAATTTGCCAAATACGTATTCGTTTGTATGAAACTGACTGATGTCAAGAACGAATTTCCTCATCATATGATACGGAAGACTGAGATTAGGGTGTTATGGTGAAAAGGATTAGCAGTGTACCGTAAAAGGCTAAGTTCGCAATAGCAAACGTTTATTTACAAAATGGAAGACTTACCCACAACACAGTCACGTGAAGACTACAATTAAAGTGGGTTCACTTAGGAAAATTAACGATAAGCTGGCCCCAGCCAATTAGGCAAATGAAATACACGCCGATCACAATGCTTTTAATTCAAACTGAAAGGCAAGTTACCGAAGTATCATGGGTCACAGAGGGTAATGTTTTATGGCGTAATTAGGAGTAATTTGAAGATATTTGTTTGTTACTGTAATCTAGTACCCGTAGGTGTATAGCAGAGCTCACTGATGCTAATGTCAAGGGTATTATTAACCCTTAACTGCATTGTGATGGAAATTTCCATCAACCAATCCAATGCCATATTTTCGTTTCCACAGAGCACGGGGATTCCCCAATTGTTAGAGATATTTTATGAATATATTTTTTTAAATATTTTTATGTCCTAATAAATTTAATTTGCTTAAAAAGTAAAAATCATGCAATTAAGGGTTAAAACGGAATTTAGTAAGTTTAGTCCATCTGGTAAAAAACGGCAGAGACATACTTCTGAGTCATCTGCAGAGACAGACTTTTCATAAATTCTACTTCAACAACTTCTAGCGATTATTATCCTGCCGCTGAGCAGAACTTTTCCGTGGTCCGCTGTTTTTGCCCACTGCGTCATGGGAAAATGTCCTAAAGATAAGAAAATTATTACGGTAGTGTCGCTCGTACAAAACTCTTTCTTTTCATATTTGCCTGGTATCAGAAGCGACCCTGCTCTGACATTTATGAGATTGATGGCTTTATCCGTGCCACCATTTGCTAGTTACATTATATGGGTGATATTTTTACGATCCGATAAGCAGATCAGGTTTTGCGTGTTAGGCACATAGTTACTATCAGAGAGACTATATCAGGGTCTAACATTCTGTATCATAATCAAAGAAGACGCTTACAACGCCTTGTCTTAATTACATGAAAACACAGATATTGTATACATTTACAAAAAAAAAAATTATGCAATCCTAAACACCAACAAGACAAAAAAATCTCGCAAACATTTCTTTTAAAAAGATTATGGCTGGGCGCTTTTTTCTCAAAGCTTTTTTGTTAATGTAACCTAAGTATGATATTTTTAATATAAAATGGTGGAGGCCGTTTTGGTGTTGTTAATTACGTTTGAATTAAAAGGCGGGCTAGTCACTGCCACCCAAGTCTCTGCCCGGCCAAGGGGTCGTTTTGCAAAACAAATAAACAAAGCAACTCGAGCCTGCATTGTTTTTTGCTAATAGCTTCAGCTGTAACTGATTGCTCTCATTTTTATTCTTAAGCCGTTTTTGCTATGTTATTTATAATTGCCTTGACTTTAGCTTGAGCCATTCAAAGAGGCTTTCAACATAGTTCATACACGAAGCCTTGACCCGATGGTATTTTTGGATACTTAACTACTTTTATACCAGGCGGAATAAACAGAAAAAAGCTAAAATTTGGTCCACGCTCAACTTGACATTTATCAGACAGTTTGTAGTGTTCTCTTGTATATTAAAGTCTGTAATTTTATCATTTTCAGATGCATATGTCTACACTGGTACAACCGTCAATTCCGTGCGGACACCGAAGAGGACCCTGAACCAACGACCCACAAGAACGGAGTCAGCGTGGTCGAGGGTGGACCTGATCACAAGGCCGGCCATCACGACCACAAGACTGGACATGACCACAAGACCGGACACGACCATAAGACCGGACACGATCACAAGACCGGACACGAACATAAGGCAGGACCCGAACACAAGGCAGGACATGAGCATAAGGGACATGATAAGCATGGCCATGATCACAAGGTTGTTGATAAGCCAAAACTGAAGACTCAGGCCAGTGTGGGACGCGATGTAGACCTGGTCAAGCAGCCGTCAGCCACCAGCGATACCTAAGCTAAGTCTCGACCACTAGAGTAACGTATCCTAAGCGTTCGTGTACCGCTGTTTGATGTAAAGGAACCCGTGGGCTTCAGTATAGCCCACATCATTTACTCGTATACTTTTCGATGTCGCGGCAATGTTGGTTGTTTAATCATTACTACATTACAATATATTAGATTTGTGTCTCTTGACAATAGTTCTCTGATGTATGTCGAACCCGCTGCGCAGATGCGCGTCTATACTGTAATCTTCTTTCAAATGTCTTGTCTCATGTATTTTCATAGCAGTCAGTTTCAACACTTTGAGATCACTGATAATATGATGTACTTATTTTAATTTCTAAGGGTGATCTCCTAAATTTTACTGAGGATGAATAATTGATAAGTGTATTTTAACTTGTAACTTCTCGTACTTAACGTGACCTTATTATATAACTTATTCATACACTACGCCGTTGGTTGTACTTAAATACCCCGTCGCGTTTTCAAATAATTTCATGAGTACTCTCCACGTCGACTGACGTCAGACTTACGTTCAACAAACAGTAACAAATAACACTTAACTAAAACACACAAGTATTACCTAAGATACACACTTTATTTCCTTATAACGTTACTTGGAATATTCTAGTATTTAGATTTAGTAGAGTCTATTAAAAGTAATTTAAATATACTTACCGTTTAATTTTAAATATACAGTCATGTATGGGGTATTAAAATGGACTCGCCGCCATTCAGTGTCTGCACTAGCGGTTCGATCGCGTGATTGAGAGTCATGTCTGTCATGTTGTACATTTGGCAACTATTCCTCAATATCGTTAAAGTTATTTTATTTCATAGAATCTTCCAGTCTGTTCTCACGTATCCCTTACTGTAATTTAACTTGTAAATATTTTGTAATGTGTCTACATAGTTATTGTCTTTTGTATGTGAAATTATCGTATATATACAATGTTAGTTACATATCATTTTAATTAGAACCTACCATTTATTCACATGTAGCGCTCACAAATCATTTTATATTTTAAATTACTTTTTTCTTTATTCTTAACTCGTCAAAATTTTAGATTCGGAATATTTATAATTTCTGAGTAATATATTTTTGAAAAATTTACAACCGAAACTCAAAATTAAAATTAGTGTTGTTAATTTTTACTTTTTTGATCTGTAAAAAATAATAACCATAATCATTCTAAAGCCTTACCGTCCGTGCGTACTGAATGGATTTAATTAAATAATAAAAAACTGCAGTTTTACTTAACAATAAACTTTATAGAACACATGATTATGACCATGTACTATAAGTATAGTTGATCTGATTGCATGCAGTAAGTACTCGTATAAAAGAGCTTAGTAATGTATTCAAAAACATATACAATATGTAAAATCGTTTCGTTTATCACTCACACCTTCTCCCAAACTTCCTTTATACCTCATGTATATGCTCATTTACAATGTAAGAACTAGTTAATTTTAACCGCGACTTATATTCATCATAACAAAATGTCAAGTGAACTGACTGGCGACACTTTCTAACATTAATACTCGTACATGGGATGACAGGCCCATCGCCTACAGCGACTAATCCTCGTAAACAATCTATTTTTCTTCCTGTTCCCTTACTGTCCCGTGTGTTTCTGTGGCACTTGACACCAAGTTATCTATGTCTTCAGATATCTGACCATCTCTTCTTCAGTATATGTCCCAGACCCTGATCTATTCTATCTAAGTAGAGTTACAATTACATAACATTTTAATCATTATAAAGAATATTAATACAATATCAATACAATAGCTGTTCGTGTTTACATTTGATGTTGTGTCTCGATGTTTTATTATTAACGAGGATAATTAAATAGACCAATGTATCATCATCGTATAATATAGTGCCAGTATACTATTGTGTGGATTGTGAGATATCATATTCATGTTACTTCATCGTTTCTCATTAGGGTCGTTATATTTTACTTTCGATATTTTACAAAACCTTGGAATTTTTACCCTAAGAGACTGAGAAGAGTGTTCTATAATAAATTTCAAAGAAATCATTATTTAGTTTTGATGATTTACCTTCTATGGTGTAATAATTTGATAGTCATAATTTACAGAACCATTTGATTATTAAATAAATATTTTGGGGTACGGATTGAATTCATTACCATCGTGGGGTCCAATGATTGGTCCAGAATAAATCAAATATGTACATGTTTGATTATGAATGCTTATTAATTTTGAAAGAAGCACTTTTAAATTATTTTCTGATATTAAATTGATTAGGTATTAAGTATTATTTTATTTGTGAAAATTTACTTTCTTAGGTATGCTGGTATGCATAAGGTCTATGGACTGTCACTAGTTTAACGATGAACTCGTCTCATACATTTTTGATGTCCACATGGATATGGACTCACAGTGCTTCGCGCTGTTTTCTATTATTCGAATGTTTCTTGATATTGTATGTCATGAAAATGCTGGAATTGAGTATGGGTGTAATGTGAAATGTATGAGTTGGAGCTATGACGAGTCGAATGTACTGTAATATCGAAAGATACTTCATTGAGAAGAAAGGAATTACTGTTATTATATGTTTATTGATTAGGAGTAATAATGAAGACATTGTATGTTGTACTGGTATCAATGTTTCATGAATGTTTATTTAAGTTATGGGACCGACTGGCGAACGCCTGTGGACGTTGTGGATTAGGAAGAAAAAGTTGGAATTATTTGGGCTATTAACACACAGAGACCTTCTACCATTATACTGAAAGTTCCGGTTTTTATCTACTGAAACATTATTGACTCGTCTTGAATACAATAAACTTATGAGTTGTCTCATCATGTTATATGTACCTATAACCCAAAGCGTATGTAGTGATTGTATTTCCATAGAGCTCCCGGCAAGTCGTTTGCCAGTCGTTGCCACAAAGTATTCCATATTATACCTAATGATATTACGTTCGTTGATGTGTTAGATTAAGAACAAACTAGCGTATTGTATTATAACTGGTTATTATAGTCTGTAATTTATTATAAAATATTATTTTAAATCTTCATTATGAGCTTTAGCGCCTCGATTTCGCTTAAGAAACGTTGCCAAAGATATTAATTTATTTTAACACGCTTTATTATGTTTGAACAACTAAATAATTGGATTAAAATATAGAAAAATATGTAAAATAATCTGTAAATCTAGCTACATCTACCATACTTTGAAGTTCACAGTTGAAGATCTGAATTTTAATCCAAGCATTTCTGTTTGGCCAATCGATCATAACCGAATTAAATTGGTTAGTATGTATATATTAATAGAATGTATATATTATAAAATACATAATTTTTGTTAAGCTGTTAGCCTTTAGTTGAAATAAATTGCCGTGCCAAAGTTAACGTGGTTTTTCCATATGTATTTTTGGGAAATGTTTTATTTTTTAATTATTTTAATTATATGTATTTATATTGAAGCTTTGTCATACAACTGTCAGGAATTGAGAGTTTTTATTCATGGAGATTATAGGAATTATATATTTGATGTTAATTATATATTTGTTTGTTAGTTCTGCTACATATATGTTTATATCAAATGGTGATCTGACAACTTATCAAGGGAGCCACCACTGACTGATTCTAAGGTTCATTACGACATCACACCGGTTAAATTCTAGCAGAATTAACTTTTAACTGAAAAATTATACGTAATTACTTTGTATTTAATTTTATCTGTCACGGATGTACTTAGGATTTAAGTTATTATTTTGATAGTACTTTTATACCTGTATTAAAGTATATATGGACGCTATAGATAGATAATGCTATGCTATTATAAATGTTCAAGTAGTTATGATTGGTCTGTTTTTGCAGTCCATCTTGTTTTCTTTGACAACGTATTGTATGAGACATTCCGCCGCTTTGTATGTTTCAATTGATGGTCATATATTAAACGTATATAATAATGTGAAATGCATTACAAGTAGTTAGTGTTAGGATATAACAATATATTATCATTAACGTACATATGTAATTAATGTTACCATATCCGTTGTTATGACACGGCATATATCTGTTCTTGACTAAGCCCCACTTTAGGGGTTTACTCTCGACACCCTACATCCACTTTTAATCCCCACACCTAAGCTCTATTCACTGTGATAAAATAATTGTAAGATTAAAAGTAAAAATTTAAATTTAAAATCAATATAAAATGTTTGTATAATTTTTCTATACTTCCGTCGTTCACGGCAGTTTTTTCGATTGACGAATGAAAAATTTTATAAACTTTAATAATATCACAGTGAATAAAATATTTAATTCTATGCCTATTGTCCAAAGTACCATTTTAGATTTAATTTATTAAGTTTTCATTTATATTGTATCTTCTGGGGTCAGTTTTATTAGAAAAAAATGTATTTTAATTGAATTTTAATTTCCAAAAACTGACCTCACTCGATTAGTCCACGTCTCAATAAAAATCTTACACTTTAAAATGTTGATTTTAATATATTGACGTGTTTTATATTATCGTATATTATGATATATTTTAATTTTATCACGACTGTGCTGTTTTATATCTCATATATTTTATACCGATGTCTCTAAATAAAATGTGAACAGAATTTAGACTTTCAATATCCTTCCAAGATTCATCAGTCATCCCGCACGCAACTGGCTACACTTTTATATCCATAATATTAACTGATCAAGAACAAGAAAAACATGATGTATTGTTTTTAAAAAAATAGAAAAGCCGTGTTAGACACAGTGGTGTAGCGTGCCTTGGAGGGGCCCTGTATCAAAATAGTTGGGGGGCCCAAATGAAGGGTAAAGATTTCTCACAAAAGAAACAAAAATGCTTGCATTAAATTAAAATAAATATTTATTGATTATAAGTTATCGCTTCCTCCTAGTAATTGTCATTTAGAATTTTGTCATTTCTGAAGTGAAAACTCTATAGGCACGTATGACAGTTTTTTTAATATGTTTTTTTCCCGGGAAGCACGAGATTAAGTGACTAACATTTTACTAATTTTTGCTTACACGCGTTAGGGGCCCCTGTAGCCCGGGGGCCCCGTATCATTGATACGGCTGATACGGCGGTAGCTACGCCCCTGGTTAGACATTACCTACAGTGAATAACCAAAGAAGAGAAACAAATGAAAGAGAAATAAATGTAGCGGCCCGAGAATTTCACCCTGTGACACACCCTTAGCGATCCCAAATTATTGGGCCAAGTCTCAACAAGTTCAAGTCTGTGTTCTGCTGGCTGACTCAATAATTATATATTTAGCGAAATTACTTAATTATGATTCCATACAGTCGTTGTCGTCTGTAAAATTCATGGTACCTAGTCAAGTTTTTGGGAGCATTATGTTAAATAAAAAAAGTAGAAATATGTGTCTGTGTAATTTAATAACTTTAAAACTTAACCTATCGATTACATGGTGGGACTAATGCTAAATTGACAAAAACGCATCGAACCGTCTGAATGGGCCACCTTAAACTGCAGTCATGCATTTTATGCTTTCACGGGGATTACTCGTTGCGGTTCAGGTTGCAAAACGCAGTCAAAGGCCTCACACGAGATACACCATGCTAGAAGCATGGTAATCTTTACAGAACTTGACAATACTATGAATGAATCAAATGCAATGACCCCAGCGTGCTTTGACCAGACTCGATTAATCGAATGAACCCCAAGATTCGCACTAGCCCCGGTAGCCTCATGTTTCTTGGTGCTATATTGGCCATTGCATATCAAGGAGTAGACTGGGGGGGGCGCTGTAATGGTAAGGAAGACGTGCCCTTAGGAAAGAATTTAAGAGGCGTAAGAGCCGTACCTGATATTCATCCTAGTGTAGGCGTTGGACTAGTGGAGAGATGGGTGCTATTTCGACTGCCGCAACAAACACTATCGAAACTGCAAATCACGTACTTCAAAGGAGAGCAATTCAAAGTTGTAATTCGATGCAAAATATTTTGTATTCGATGCTAAATATTTTGTATTATTAACTTCAGTAAAATTATATATTATATAATTTTACTGGTTAATAATACAAAATATTTTGCATCGAATTACAACTTTGAATTGCTCTCCTTTGAAGTACGTGATTTGCAATTTCGATAGTGTTTGTAGCGGCAGTCGATTTATCTATGGATGGACATCTTTTAGCGACGCCGCCGTCAGGTCGAGCTTCAGCGGTGAATCTCTTGGCGGGGTTCAACTGCTTTCTTGGCTCTTTTCTATGTCCTTGCTCTACTGTGTTAAAAGTTGCTGTTTTCAATGTCTTCGTCGACTGCCTCGCTACTGTCCGTTTTCGTTTTTTTTTTTTTGTAAATCACACTAGCAGCTTTCTTGATCTTATTTCTGTCTTCCGCCGTGTCCATCCTAAAATGTACCTATTTCCTTTGCGAAGTATATCATGTTCTGTTTTAAGTTGTCGTTCAATGTGTAAATAGGTCGGCTGACGTTCTTTAATTTGGCCTTGTACTGCAAGTCTGGTTCGCGGCGCCTGTAAACATGTGCGAGGTAGCTTGGAGCATCCTGACTCGAGTAGGTTAGATTCTGTGTAATTTTACTAAACATCTTGGAAATTGGCCCACACCTGTAGCTTGAATGAAGCCTTTGTATGCCATAAACAAATTTTTACATTCATATTGTTATTATGTATTAATTCATTACGGGCCTCTACCAAAATCAAAAAGGTATGGGATATTCTACAATTTTTTGCACACACACGTCAAGAGGCCCCTGTAGCTTGGGCCTCGTATCATTGAAACGGCTGTTACGGTGGTAGCTACGCCCCTGGGATCTATACCTAGATATTGAAAGATAGAAAAGAACAAATGGTTGGCCACATTTGGAATTTCGCCTGAAATACAAGTTTAGTAGACTAGAAACTAGATACATTATACTTCTCATTAGCCGGATTACGTTAAGAGTGTGTTGATTTCTACGAGGATAAGCTGTACAAAACTAAGACAACGGTCCACATTAGCCCTGGTAGTGTGAAATAGCTGAAAGTCAACTCTTGGAGTATCCAGTGAACAGTGTTGATTTTAAAATATTAGGTCATCCCACTTCCAGTGTCATATTTTTTATTTCCAATATTTATGTATTGCGCAATGGTATGGTATGCAATAGTTAATACATGTGTTGTCTTGTACAATCATGTTAGTTTAATTTGGTGTGTTGTATTGTCAAGACGTGCATTGATTTAAAATGGAAGATTTAAAAAAAATCTATTAATGTAGTGGAGCAACGTATCGTCGACCGTAGGTTCAATTGCGGTAAGGGACAAAGTACGATTTTTCAGGAGAGGCCGACAAAGTTTTTTTTCGGACTAAATCGCCCATAACTTTTTTTGTTATTAACCTTTTTCGGGTCTGATTTCAGACATAAACTTGTATTTTAGTGTTCTATCTACATTTATTTAAATGAGTTAGCTATTTAAGAAAATAGATTAGATTACAACAACGTATTTTGTTAGGTATCTTGTAGTCCCGTCCCTTACATTAAATTGACCTCTACGTTGGATCCAATCTATTAATGAAAAAATAGTGTAAAGGACATGTTGAACAAATTTATGAAAAAAATACAATGTAAAGAGATTTTTGACAGAAAATGAAGTACACACTTTTGACGTACGGATATCTTAAATTTGGAAATCGTTATAAGAAATCATTTAAAAGACATGAAAATGTATTAGAACCGTGTGTGTGCTTTTTTTATGTCGCTTACATGCAATGTTTGTACATTGTAATAGCAAATTTGTATTAGTTTGAATAAAACAATTTTTATTTTATTGTATAAAAATTGTTTTATTAATAATTGTTTTATTTATGTTACCATTTTTTTAATAATTTGATTTTAATAAACATCTTATTAAAATCAAATTATTAAAAAAATGGTAACATTTTTACCTATACTTACTTTGAATTCTTATTCAAATAAAAGAGTAGCTGCAAAAACCGCGCACAATCCCGACCAAACATGTAGCTGAAGTTCCAAACGTTTGAATTCCAAAAGTAGAAAAGACTGCTCTACTACTTTCTTATATGCAAAAAATCGAAATAATGAAAGATATATTGAATAATAAACCTTAATTACGATTAATAAGACATATCATTGTAACATATTGTTATTATTGCATTAGAAAAAAAAATATAGAGTGATTATCTAAATAATAAAAAGGGAACAATTTAATCAGATTACATTTATAAAAAAACAACAAAAATAATGGCTTATTGGCAAATTTAAGTTGTCTGGCCCCTTGAAACTTTTATAAAAAATTCTGGAAAATCAACTAAAGAGTGCCGAATGATTTTCGAAAATATTTATCATCCGGCAACTACCCCTTCTATTGTTTATTTATAAAAAACAACAAAAATAATGGTTTTTTAGCAAAACTAAGTTCTCTGGCCCCTTGAAACTTTGTAAAACATTTCTGATAAATCAACTAAAGAGTGCCGAATGATTTTCGAAAACATTTATCATCCGGAAACTACCACTTCTATTGCTTATTTTATAAAAAACAACAAAAATAATGGTTTTTAGCAAAATTAAGTGCTCTGGCCCCTTGAAACCATGTGAAAAAATTCTGGAAAATCAACTACATAGAGCCGAACAATTTTCGAAAAAATTTTCATGCGGAAACCACCCCTTCTATTGTTTATTTATAAAAAATAACGGCTTTTTGGCAAAACTAAGTGCTCTGGTCCCTTGAAACTTTGTAAAAAAATTCTGATAAATCAACTAAAGAGTGTCGAATGATTTTCGAAAACATTTATCATCCGGAAACTACCCCTTCTATTACTTATTTATAAAAAAAAAACAACAAAAATAATGGCTTTTTGGCAAAATTAAGTTCTCTGGCCCCTTGAAACTTTGTAAAAAATTTCTGGAAAATCAACTACAGAGTGCCAAATAATTTTCGAAAACATTTATCATCCGGAAACTACCCCTTCTATTATTTATTTATATAATATAACAAAAGTAATGGCTTTTTGGTGCTCTGGCCCCTTGAAACTTTGTAAAAAAATTCTGATAAATCAACTAAAAAGTGCCGAATGAATTTCGAAAATATTTATCGTCCGGAAATTACCCCTTCTATCATTTATTTATAAAAATAATGGTTTTTTAGCTAAATTAAGTACACTGGCTCCTTGAAACCTACTACCCTACTACAAAGTTTCAAGGGGCCAGAGCACTTCGTTTTGCCAAAAAGCCATTATTTTTGTTGTTTTTAACGACAGATGAACTCGCACTGATACCACTTTTTTATGCCCGCGCGCTGCTTTCGCATTGGTACCATCCTCTCTTTTGCACACAGAAAGACGTTGTGAGATAGAAAAGGATGGTAATAGTGCAATAATTCGATTCAAATAGGTGTAACGTTGACACTGCTTAAAGTATGACAATGCAAATTGGGGTAAGGGACAACTATGTCAAAACTCGTGCAATCCATTTAAAGTATGGATGATATGTATTTTTTGAGACAACAAAGACATTAGTGTAAGGCCAGTTTTATTATTGTTTCTTAAAAAATAAACCATGTAATGGTAATTCGTTGATTGGGAAGACCCTTACCTTATTTGAAGTGGATTGGCGGCGATAATTACACCATTTCAAGTTCCTATATTGCATAGTTTTTCAGATACATTGTTATTATGGGGCTGATTCGAAATTTGGATCCAAAAATCATTAGAGTAAGGGACATTTTTTTTAAGCTAGAATTTTTTTATATTCACCATTCGATAGAGCGAAAAATTCTGAACAAAACTGTATACTCAACTCGTTTTGGGTATTTTGTCCCTTACCTCAATTGAACCTACGGTCGACGGTATATTTCTAAAGTTTTGTGCTTTACTCAACTACTCTGGAGGAGTTGCGCACGACTTACTAGTAAAGTGTGTTGGTCGTAACGCCTTAAATAAAAGAACCGTACAGCGATGGCTTGAAATGTACAAACAAGGAAGAACCACAGCCGAAGATGAGCCGCGAGCACCTCGATCATTATCATCGACTAGATTAGAAGCAAGGGACAAAATCAAGGAAGCACTTCGTCAGTCATGTAGGGTCAGTGTCAGTGATCTCTCCACTCAACTTAATATTCCTCATTCCACTATACATAGAGTACTCACGGAGGATTTATGTCTGGTCAATAAAAGTGCAGTGTGGGTGCCCCACACTCTAGCCATTTATCGTGGTATCGCCGTAAGAAAAATATACTTAATAGATTCATATGCCTTGATGAAACTTGGGTCGAATTTTATACTCCTCGTCAAAGACATCAGTCACGATGTTAGGTGGAACCGGGCACTTCAGCTGAACATTTACCACGTGCAGAGCTACATGAACGAAAAATACTACTAATAGTAGCTATGGATGTCAGAGGCATTGCTTTTTGGAGAACTTATGATGAAAATACAACTATGACTGGAGAGCGATATAAGTCATTTTTAGAAGAAAATATTCCTATTTGGGCAGACGAACATCATATAACGAGTCCTATAATTTTACATGATAACGCCAGACCGCACAAATCAAAAATAGTTCAGAATTTAATTGAAGATAAAGGATGGATTGAAATTATTCAGCCGCCATATTCCCCTGATATGAATCCTTGTGATTTCAATTGTTTTGGCCAGTGGCGGATTAACACATTTGCCGCCAGTAGGCTATTCAAATTTTGCCGCCCCTTCTGACCTCTGCATTTCGATACCCTACACGAACAAAAGAAGGTGGAAGAAAGTATTAGCAGATTGACAAACGTCAAATTCCCCACTTTCGACAGGTTAAGTGGTGAAATCTATACATCTCTACATTTAGGTATTTTATTTTTTATTTCTATAAGACAAAAAAAAAATTGGGGTAAATTTGCCGCCCCCTAAAATCCGCCGCCCTAGGCTCAAGCCTACTCAGCCTGCTGGTAAATCCGCCACTGGTTTTGGCCATGTGAAGAGGAAATTGTCGGGTACTCGATACAATAGCAAAAAGGAGTTAGATATTAAACTAAAGAGCATTATTGATGAATTAAATGAAAGTGGTACTTTAAATGGTGTTCAAGATTTGCCAGCAGTCTGGGAGCGAGTGATTAATAGTGGTGGAGATTATTGATTAGTGTCACAAGGTTATATAGTACAGTAGTCAGTTTTTGTAAAATAATAATAACAAAAAAATATGACACTGGAAGTGGGATGACCTAATAGATTACCGACACGAACTCTAACGGCCAAGTCATGTACTTATTGGTACTTTTTGTTAGACCTGATGTGTTGCGTGTACACTAGATGGCACTGTATCTGCACCTGTTCTTGAACTCTTGCAAACTGTGTGAACATATTCGTTCTTCTTGTTTTCGCTAGGTGTCGCCTTTACAAAAGATGTTAAAAAAGTTATTATAAGTTTATAACTTTTTGTTATAGCAATGATTTTGTAAGTTACAGCCTGTCAAACGTCAATATTTAAATAAAAGGTAAAAGAAGGAACGGCAGTTATTTTTTCACTAACGTAGGTAAGATACTTAGTTTGCATTCGTTGACGAAATAAATTAAAGTGTTTACATTTTACACAATACGTACTACCTAATCCTAATGATTCATTGTTAATATTTTGCGGCAGTTCGGTAAATGATTAGTAGGTAGATTGCCGATGCTACGATGCTACCTACACGTAGTCGCCCCGCGTTGCGATAAACCGCGATTATTCCGGCACAGCGCGGCAACGTCGCGTCGCGTGATCGCGCGCCTCGCTCGACGACTCAGCGCGCCACAGACCCAGTTCACACGTAGCGGCTAATCAGACGGTTATCCAAAATATCGTTTATTTAGACATTTCATTTATAATTTGTGGTATCATTCGAATCAAATTGTGTTTAGTGGAATTCTTTGGAGTGATCTAGTGATTTTTGCGTGTTTCTTTTCTGTTACTATATTTCTTTATGCATGCCTGTGGAAGTAGTTAAACAGTGGAATATAATTGAAATGTAGGTATATTTACTAGACACAATAATTTAGGTATGACTGAACTTGGTAGGTAGAATTATTTAGGGGTTATACTATCCTCCACCTACCTGTCTCCAACGTAAAGCTAATGTTTACAGGGGAGCAGGACAGCTCTCGAGATCGAGAGCTAGATGTAGACATAATGTAACAATGTAATATTTAGCATCTCTTTGGAAAGAGATTATTATAATTTCATTCACTGTCGGAAAAGTTATTGACAAAAAATTGTTTTTTTTGTTTGTTGTTACTTATTTATTGTGAACATCCAACAAATTATGGATATTTGTAAATAAAAGAAGTGGGTTTCATCATGTCAACATTACCTATAATAAGCCATTAAAGAGAAGGACAATTCAGTTAAAGCATTTAATAAAATAATTTTTCATAGGTACGCCTCAAACATTTATCAAATACATAAAACACTTTTTTCTATAAATTATTTTTAAAAACCATGAACCATCAACAGATTTTTCATATATAATTTCAGACAGCCGCAGGAACGCTACGTTTGTAGCCACCCTTAGCATACATTCATTGATCGTTCGTGTCGCTCGTCCGGCCGCTAGACGCCAGTTGCCGCGGCGTACCCTAGCCGCGCGGACCAAACCGTTGTGACGCGACGCGATTTTATTTCAAAAAGTTTAGTCAACATGCCTCAGAAAATTATGTTATCTGATCATTCTTTGAAGAAACTTGTCAAGGAAGTGAGAATGAGAGAGTGTTTGTGGAACCCGAACAACGATAGATACAACGACAGGTATCAAATGGCCAAAGCTTGGATGGAGATAGCGGAGTTGATGAAACTTCCAGGTTAGTGTGACATGTTCGTGTACCACGTGGTCTGTCCGAACTGCTTAGTGTCGCCGTAGGATTATAGATGGCGGTAGTAGTCTCGAAAGTTATTTTAAGAGCTCTTACACACAACTAAACGTTTTTTTCATGCGCCGTCGACGCGCGTCGCACGCAACTGTAACGCGCTGCCAACGCGATGTTCTCGCAACTAATTTACCTATTCACACGTTCATAAAATTGTAGTATGCGGACAACGACTTTTCGCGTGCTGTCGACGCGCTACTAGCGCGGAGTTACATCGATACTGATTGAGTTGTGTTTAGCGGCAACTTGTGTGTTTGCCGCTATAGTGCGTTTTAATCGTATACTTGCCGACAGTATTACGATGGCAACACTTCTTACGCTGGCCTTAAGTACTTTTGTTAAAACACAACGCAACACAGCGCACGCACGTTTCCAGCGCGATACACGCACGTTTGTGGCTCGTTCGCGCGCGTTTTACTTTGCAAGGAGAGTTGCTCACGCGCGTCTGTAGCACGTTTCTCGTGAGTTTGCAGCAGTGCAATCGCAAGTAATCTGCCTTTTTCAAGTTTAGCAGCGCCGACAACGCGCGATAGTGAAACGCGCGTCATCGGCGCCTGAAAAAAACGTGGTGTGTAAGAGCTCTAAGTTTCTACTACTTGTCCGTGTATGTGTGTGTGTGAAGGATTTTTTAATTTATTTGTCAGCAACTCAGCATTGCAATGTATTTAAAAAAATACATGACTATGTATACACGTTCCAGTATACCCGTAGTAGGTATCTTTAGTGGATGTAGTAATTTTTTATTTATTACAATATTAAGTGATACAAATGAGTGGCAAGTCGTTATAAACATACTTAATTATGATTAAGTATACTGAGACTGCCAATTTTAGTTTGTATTAATTATTGCAAGTTATAATTTAATCTAAATTTATAAGGATTAGCTGACACGTTGGTAGCCTCTATTGCAGCCGTAGGGGTGTGCGAGTATACTATTGTAGTCTTTGGGTGTGCGCATTTTTTTTTCTAAAATGATCTTTATTCGTATCATGCACTCCTGGTACTACTCATAGTAATCCTGTGGCTCGGCGGTGTTAAGTTCCCATTATTAATGCTTACTGACTAAAAAATATAACTGTGGCTCAACCCGGCCGGCTATTTTACAATTACACAATTGTCCCACATAGTATTTATAGGTACGATAGATCTGCTTAATGATTACATTGATCCTAGTATAGATGACACGCCGGATAGATTCACAAGACCCCGCGCCATACTTGTGGGAAATATGACAAGTTTATTACTTTGGGAGCTCAAGTTTTTCATTTACCTATTAAACTCCATAATAATTTTAAAAGAATATTGTAATAACGTCTACGTCTACGTCCCACCCAAAGTCACACATTAGTTAATTTCTTATTTTTAAATGAATGAATAGCATTAGGTAAAAATGTTTCAATGTATCCTATCTCTGTTCACAGAAGAACGTCTACGAGTAAAATGGAAGAATCTCCGCGATCTGTTCAAGAAAGAAATCAAGAAGTTTGGATCCGAAGAGCAATACACAGGAAAATGGCGGCATTTTGATATGTTGAAGTTTATTAACACGCCTGACTATACAACGAAGCGTAAAAGCAATGTTCTTAATAAAACCAACGGGAATAACGAGAGCACTGTTGAAGCGAAAGAAGAAATAGAAGATGACGAGGAATATGAATTTGAAGTGGAGGAACAAGAAGCAGAGGAAGGGAACAACGAAGTAGAAGTGTACCTTGACGAAGCTTTTGAAGAAGATCCCATACCGGATAAGATAGCCAAACTGACCTCTGACGACGACTTCGACTTGATGTTCCTGAAGTCTTTAGCACCGTATTTTAGGCAACTAGACCCGATCAGAAAGCTTGTCGTGAGAAGTAAAATGCAGGACATGTTGTTGAACGAGATCGCAGCGCAGGCGTCAGCTAGCCAGTTCAATTCGAAGAAAAGTTAGCTATATTATAACTAGGCTGACATCGAGAAGGAACGTGAAGTGAGTGAACATATGAATAATAATATAAAAAGGATAATGATGGGAGATTCTAAATGACACGATGGGGGATGTAAGGAAATATAATTATGTACATTTTCTCCCCAACTAAGGACATAAGGAGGCGATCAATGAATGACAGCAGCATTAGCAGCGTTCAGTAGGTATGCTATTAACAATGTACTACCTATTCCTTCTGCCAAGTGTATTTATGATTATGGCCATATCCCGAGGAACCCCGTGTTTATCAGTGGTACTGAGAACTAATTGACACAGTTTTCACTCCGTCTGTTACTTATGTCAGTTGGTGTCAGTTAAAAAGTGATTACCACTGGATTCTGAAAAACCTATTTTAAAATATCATGTCAAGTGATTCGATTTCCTATGGTTTCTGTCGTGAGATTCAACTGCGTATTAGTTATGGGGCCCTAGTACCTAATATGAAAAGACGATACGAAATAGGCCGTATGTGATGTGCGCAGTGCTACCTATACTTTATCAAAGACTATTGAATAGTTATTTAAATACAGACAAATAAGTGAAATCTCAAACTAAAGGGTGAAAATAATTTCCGAAATGAAGACTGACTATGTTTGTGATTGTAAAATTTCGTCACTGTACTGAAAGAAAACCATATATTTTCCGGTACTGACGTTAAATGAAAGAGAAGTTTTGCTACTTTATGAGTAAGTTAAAAACTAAGTTTTCAGAACTTTACCTGTGACGAAGAATGAAAGTTTTCCCTTCTATTTCTTGTTCCAAAATTGGCTATTGTAAACTTCTACAAATTACCAACTCTTTATCAGGCTTCCCCTTATGAAGACTCACCCTTCGCCACGGGTACCTACGAAAGTTTTTCCGGTTTCGTAACCTTTATACAAAATATTAATATGACTGTTATGTTAAAGTTTTTGTCCAGAAAAACCTGACCCTTCCGTCCCCGCATACCATTAAGAAGTATGAACTATCTAATAATAGTTAGGAACTTTATTTGCATTGTTATACTCAGTGATACCGGTTTGTTATTTCCTCATTTTTGTGTGTGGTCCTGATACTGTTCACTCTCTTTTTCTTACAATCAGTCTTACCAAGAAATATCGTATCTGGGTTCTGAAGATCCAATAGGCAGTCGTTCCATATAAAATCTGGTATTCAGCTGCATACTGTTAGATTGGAAGTCGACCCTAACGTAGTTGGGAAAAGGCTAGGCAGATGATGATAAAGTGAAAGACGTGTCCAAAAACATAATGGTGCCAATTCTTGTGTTCACAAACTAAACTAAATTTAAGTTCAGTGCATCTTTTTCTTTCTATTAAAATAAAAAGACAGAAACAGAAATTAGTCAGCGTCACAAGGGAATCGGCGCCATTGTATATTGTAAATTGGTTAATCTTAAAGAATGTTGTAAAACTGGATGAATTAAGCTTTATGCTTGCTGACCACTTCTGAACAACTTCTTTATAACACGCTTCTTTGTAAGCACGCGGCTTTAACGTATTTTTGTATTCTTTGTGACTTTCAGACCTACGTTATTCATTATTTTCATTGGAAGGTCATGGTTATTATGTTTAGTTACTATACCTACGTTACCAAAAGGTACCTTCTATATTAAGATTTGTTACATTTAGGGCTGATTTCTGAATAGTCAGATAATTTATATATCTCAGGGATAAATATTGCGGTATTCTCAAAAGCTGTCAACTTTTGTATTAATTTAAGAGCATATGTCAAATTGTCAGATTGATTTTTAAGATAAAAGTTATCTGACTATTGAAAAATAAGACCTTGTCTTATTCCAATTGTGTCTTTGTTTTCTATTACTGTAATATTTAAAAAAAAACTTGTGATAGTCACAGATACTCGTTAACAAATATTATAACTAACTGATTTAAGGCTCCCCGCAGATTGACACGACGCGACTAGTAGAATAATTTCTATAAAAACTTGTTTTACCAGAATCGCGTCGCGCCTGTCTGCGGGAGCCGTTAAGGCCCGTGGGCACCACAAATCACTGAATACGTTTAGTGCTAAACGAATTTAAAACTCGCTCTGTTTCTGTCAATCGTTTCAAGATGACAGGGACAAAATTATGTTCAAAATAGGTTTTACGTTAAACGCCTTTAGTGATTTTTGGCTAAAGCTACGGTTCCCTAGAAGAACGGTGGCCGCTAAATAACGGCCGTAATGGCAGTCTTAGTAAAAATGATAGCACCGGGGTTTGACTTTACGGTGTCAAAAACGCTCTCTAGGAAAGCACACCAATTTAAATTCGTAAATAACGTTTCAGTGGCGTCATTCGACCGTAAATGCGGACACTATGTGGTGGCCACCGCAGTCTAAGAAACCTTAGCTTGAGTAAGTTTAAGAATAATTTTGTACAGAATTGTTGTAAACGTGACACTAGGCTAACTTGTTAAGAATATATTATAATTTATACCTACCTAATTAGTTAAATGATGGTTCATTATTTTGTTACTTCATAAAAAGTGAGCTGAGCTGGTATTAAAAAAATATTACCTTTGTTATAAACTGGTTTTATTTTGAAACAATAGTTGTTACCTACGAAAAAGAAGAAGGTAGCATGTAGCCGGGGTAGAATGTTGGATGGATGTGTGGAGCGACGAGACTGGATAAAGTAAGAAATGATAAACAATTAGGGGAAGTTTGAAAGTGGCAGTGTGTCAGTTACAGAAAAGTTGAAAGGGTTTGTCTTGGTATGGGCATGTGATGTGGGAAGATGAAACGCATGTGACTATAAAAGAGTGATGAATATAAATGTTGATGGATGGAGTGGTGGAGGAAGACCAAAGAAGAAATTTATGGATTGTGTTTGGAATGATATGAATATTAGAATGATAGCGGAAGAAAAAAGTGTTTCGCGCTGACTCCAAGTGAGATGGGACAAAGTCACCAAAATCGTGATGACAAAGTTTGGTTCCGATGCCCAACCAAGAATCGAATCCATAAGATTCAAAGGTGATGAGTCATCAGAACAAGGGGACGAGTAACACGCATGAGCTCATAGAGTTATTATTGTTGTTGTTATCCATCAAGCGGGCCTAGTACGGGTTCAAAGACTATTATAACCACTTGACTGCGTATACAGTGCCCCGACGCACGAAAACTATTAGTATTTTGTCGCCTATGTATAGGCTACGGTACTAGTAGCAATTTTAGTTGTGTCCAAGTGTTAGACCTGCGTGCACGCTAAATTAATATATTTTTTTTATAACGTTTATGCAATTATAACGCATCAAAATGCCTTCATGCGCGGTGAAGTGGTGTGGGAAACATTCTTAGACATCTAGTTACAAAAAGGATGACATAACTTTTCATCGGTACATAAACATTACGAAAAATTATTTTTGATTTAATCAGATTATAAGCCACTGCAGGGGTCTATTTAAAATGGTGGCTGGGTAAACGAGCACACTTTTTGAGTCGCGCGTTGATGTCTTTTGGAAAAGTCTCGTTCTTGTATTAGACAATTCTAATGCTTCTATCCCTTTCTTTCCTTTTGTATGTTTATCGTAAAAAATAGTGCTGTTATTTTTAATAGCTGAAAGTTGATATCGAGAAAAATAAAATGAATACACTTTTTATTCAATTCACATACTTTAATAAAATAACTATCTACTATTAACCGACTTCAAAAAAGAAATACCGACGAACTGAGAACCTCCTCGGTTTTCAGTTCGTCGGTTTTTTTTTTTTGTATTTTCCGGGATTTTTTAGTTCTTTCTGTCCCCGACCGGGGCCGATCAGTCCATTTCCGGGATTTTTTTTTGTAATTGATTGATTTTGATTAAATATTATTTCTATGATTTTGATTTAGTATTTATTATAATGTTAAAATCCATTTTATCGATATCGACTATTTTCTCTTAATGAAGTAAAGCAGCCCTAACGATGCAACTTGACCTTGAACTGACCAATTGCAGCCGCGCGTTCTTCCTCATCCCCCGGCCCGCAGTAGTGAGCCGTGTGCTTCGAAGAAATCGGCCCATACGCTCTCTAGTGGTTATATTCTCTATGTACGGGTTGGTAAGTAGATGTCATTATTATGTCTTCGAATTTTTGATTTTAGGACATGCCGCGAGTGTTTCTCCACGACGATCTTAGAATGATCTTATTCCAAGAAAAGAGCAACACATGGGTACACTAACGGTAGTGTGTCCTTTTTGTTGTATGTTAAACAATAAAGTATTTAATGAGGAAATAAATAAATAGGAAGAAACTTTTTGTTCGGGTTCGACGAACAAACGGTCGGTCCACTTATAAGTGATCACCACCACATGGACATTGGCACTACCAGAGGCATCTCAGCGTTGTGCCTCACAAAGCTGAAGCTGTCTCATGTCCCTATAATTCCACTGAGTCCACCGACACCTAGATGTCCTTCATGTCGGAACATATACTGTTTGGCGGCAAAAAGAAAGAGAAGGGTCAGTAGTTATTCCCCGGACGAGTTTCTTGATAAAAAGCTCGAACGTTAACGAATGTCTTCAGCAGTCTTACATAAACTAAGTAGATAGATAAGTGTTTAAACAAAGGATGTTTACATATTTGGCAAATAAATCTCGAATGCAAATTATTTACTATGGTATGGCCCCATGGCGTTTGTTGGCTGATGCCGCTGAGTTTTATACATAGTTAGCTGTGGTTATAGAATCTATGGTTTTGTGGGTAACTATTATACTCTGTATTCACATACGGAATCTTTGCCTACAGAGCCATGGTTTTAGTCTTAGTTTTAATTATTTTTTCTATGTTTTTTATATATTTTTTAATGTTTTAACTTAGATTTTTTTTAACATTTAGTCAAGCAAAAAGTCGTGCGAAATCCACGAGAACCTACTGCCAACAAATCGCTTTGCAGTTTGGCAGGTGTTATATTAAAATAAAACTTTATGGATTAAATACATAAAAAAAATAAAAAATAGTAAATCCCTTTTGAAACCGAAGGTTTAGACCCTGCATCATAATTGCGTAACACACTATCAATAACAATCTGAACAAAGACTATTATAACCACTTGACTGCGTATACAGTGCCCCGACGCACGAAAACTATTAGTATTTTGTCGCCTATGTATAGGCTACGGTACTAGTAGCAATTTTAGTTGTGTCCAAGTGTTAGACCTGCGTGCACGCTAAATTAATATATTTTTTTTATAACGTTTATGCAATTATAACGCATCAAAATGCCTTCATGCGCGGTGAAGTGGTGTGGGAAACATTCTTAGACATCTAGTTACAAAAAGGATGACATAACTTTTCATCGGTACATAAACATTACGAAAAATTATTTTTGATTTAATCAGATTATAAGCCACTGCAGGGGTCTATTTAAAATGGTGGCTGGGTAAACGAGCACACTTTTTGAGTCGCGCGTTGATGTCTTTTGGAAAAGTCTCGTTCTTGTATTAGACAATTCTAATGCTTCTATCCCTTTCTTTCCTTTTGTATGTTTATCGTAAAAAATAGTGCTGTTATTTTTAATAGCTGAAAGTTGATATCGAGGAAATTAAATGAATACACTTTTTATTCAATTCACATACTTTAATAAAATAACTATCTACTATTAACCGACTTCAAAAAAGAAATACCGACGAACTGAGAACCTCCTCGGTTTTCAGTTCGTCGGTTTTTTTTTTTTTTTTTGTATTTTCCGGGATTTTTTAGTTCTTTCTGTCCCCGACCGGGGCCGATCAGTCCATTTCCGGGATTTTTTTTTGTAATTGATTGATTTTGATTAAATATTATTTCTATGATTTTGATTTAGTATTTATTATAATGTTAAAATCCATTTTATCGATATCGACTATTTTCTCTTAATGAAGTAAAGCAGCCCTAACGATGCAACTTGACCTTGAACTGACCAATTGCAGCCGCGCGTTCTTCCTCATCCCCCGGCCCGCAGTAGTGAGTCGTGTGCTTCGAAGAAATCGGCCCATACGCTCTCTAGTGGTTATATTCTCTATGAATCTGAATCATTTTGAAGGATATTGCTAATTCTAAAAGGTAGGAAGGTTATTGTTAATTAGAAAAGATTTTTTTAACTCGCTTTTATTAGTTTCACCTGTAGGTATGTTTGTGTGTTTGTCAAGTATGTAACTGACTGGTTTGGGTTCGATTTTGCCCCACTTTAAGCAGATTTACTTTAAACGTTGTACTGATCAACGACCGACGACAGTACAATATTTTGATTAAAAAAAGTTGAAACAAAAAAAGTTAAAAAAAATAATAAATAAAATGTAGTTTTAAAAAACTTAAAAAAAACACGCTTTAATAGTAAATTGAACTAAAAATCAGAAAATAACTTTTAATTTAAAATTCTAAAATAAAAATAAAGTTATGAAAAGAAAATTAATTTCATTGTAAAAAAGCGTGGGGTGCTCGATATGGATTGTTGTAAATATTTATAATTATTAGTTATTTGTACACGTACAGTTAGTATATGTATATACCTACCTATTAACTGTACGTGTACAAATAACTACGAGTAGAAATATGATAAAAAGCACCCCACGCTATATTATAAAATTAGTTTGAAATTGGAATTTATATATTTTTTTTAAATTGCATGGATCCGATCTTGAATTCTAAATAAAATGAAAGATTATCGATGTTCACAATAGCCAGTATCAAAAATCGGTCATAGGAAATCAATTTCATAGGACTTAATAATTTGGAGATTTCTAACAAACTATTGGTAGGTACAGACACAAGATGTTAATCAATGTCTCGCCATTGACAGTGTGGAATAAATAGGTCACGGTCATGGGACGTATGCACGATGCAAGTTGGCCGAACTAGACGGAGAGGGAACCGAACTGCCCGCGCCGCCCCTAGTCTAAATACTAGTCACGAAACAAGTGGAAATAGCTCGAGTTAAAGTTACCGAAAATATGTTATAGTTTAAATAGTTTGTGTATCGAAATATTGCAATAGGTGCGGTTGCCTTTCATTGCAGAAAGCTAGGTTTGAAACTTTTTATAACGATGACGTTTGGGGGGGCGCGCGGGGAGAGAGTGGCGCGCGCGGCCTGTTGCCGCTGCATACAACCCAAACAAAACACGCGCGACAGAGCGGCAACGCCGCCTCGGCTCCGTGCCGGGAATCGATTCCTCTCCCGCCGCGCGCCGCCGACAGGTTTTACTTGCAATAGTGAAGCACTAAAAGCTTAATTACCGTAAATTACCGATTTTTCATTAGCAAGTGACACTTTCGTGTTTTGGTTTTTATTGTTTTCGTTAAAATGCGGCCGTGAACGATGCCTACTTATGCGGATTTTCGACGGATTCGTTTACATTTTTTTTCCGAAGCTCGTCCTTGTTTGAAGGTGAAATTCTATTTGTTTCAGTTCTCACTTATATCAATGTCCAAATTCTAGGTAATTCACAAAACGGGTGAACATTTGACAGGGCTAATTAAAATTGGTTTCAACTTCAACCAAAAATAAATATCCAAAACTTCGATTTAATTGGCAAAATAATGAACTACGAAATAATTCGGTGGCGGCACGGTGTTACGAGGTAGTTCTAGCAATAAGCCCAAAACAGAGCCACCCCCGGAATTCTGTGAAACAAAAAAAAAAAGCATTGAGTGGCACATTGCTCTAGAAGTTAGGCTAGGTTATGATCTGTTTTGATCAGATATGAGAAACGTCGACACCGTAATTTGGTAAGTTCTGATGGAAACATTTCCCTCGTGCAAACAAATGATGGGTGTTATTATGGTAATATTAGCTTTTCAGGGCGCGGATCGCGGGAACTGAGGAAAAAGTTTTCTGGTATGTAGGTACTTACTTAACTTTCCGGCAAGCTGATACTTTTCTTTTTTTTCGGAGTTGGATCAAAAGTTTAATTAACTTGATTGTTATATTGACATAGTTAGATACATAGATATTATGGTTTGTTCAAATACTGGAGCAGTAATACTGAATATTTCTAAATTCACAGGGACAGAGTTGTTGAATATGAATAGATCAACAACTCTGTCCATACAGACTGTAGTTAAATCATGGTAAACCGATTTCGAAATATATATGGATAGCCGCTTAAAATGGCATTGAATGCTTTATATTTAAAGTAATGGAATCACAAACACCCATTGTTCCACTCTTACTTACAAATAAGCACAAATATTGCTTTGCATTAAAACTAACATATGTTGGTAGCGTACTTACGCTATTTTGGTTTCAGTAGCGTAATTTGCTCGAAGCGATAATAAAATATTTGCTTTACTTCTTTCTTTTGCTAATTTCATTCAACTGGACGTCTAAAGAAATATAAATCTTCTACTATAAAAGTACTTTCATCTTTATCGTTTGCAATTTGGTGGAGTTGTATAGGAGTATTAGGGTCAGACTTGAACTTCCGGGTAATTCATTATTTTCTTAGGCCATTGTTTCTCTTCATATCTTCATCACAGAAAATACTTAATAATCAGCAGCCCTCGCCATCAAATAGCAAAGAATCCCAACATTGCACTTAATTAAATAAACGAGATATTACCAAGGGGGATTCCCATCCCGTAACGGTGGGTCCCGGGAACTCGCCGAGGGCTGTTCATTGATTTGTCTCGTCTTTGTCGGCAACAATAGTCGTCAATCCGTCGCTTATTGTGCGTCAGCCCGGACCCCCAGCCCATTTTCGAGCACTTCCACGATTGTCACTTGCAACTTGTGTATTAGGAGAAGCGGCTGATTCATCTATTGTTGTTTTTGTTGGTGTTATCTTGGTGTTTTTGGTCAGCATTTTTGGTGCAAACAAAAAACTTAATGAGATCGTGGAGATAAGGAGCTTTTAAAAGGATTGTTGTAACATGCTTTTGGTCGGTCGGTTGATGTAAAGCTATCTCTCTTCATTTGTGTAGCATCAGGTAGATTGTCACAGTCATAGTCAGTCGCTACGTATTCTGTACCTGAACTTCTTGTTGTAATGTCGTTAGTTTGTTAAGGTATTTGTTGCATGGCATGCTAAGCCATAGCTTAGACTTTAGAGAATTCGCAACCATTTTTCTTTACAAACTTACAACTCCGCGAATGTTAAATGCTAAAGGGATATTTTTTATTGTCACACAATTTTACACGGCCCCGGATTAAAAAAAAATCGAGATTATCATTTCATATTAAAAAACGGTAACACATCCATCACAAAATTGATAAAGTAATTTATTTTAAAATATATATATGAGAGGTTCACTTGGCTTAGAAAGAGAGCTCCGCCTGTGTCTTCTGTGCCAAATCTATTTGGAATCGAACCAAGGGAAAAATGCTTCCCTCATCTAGTTTCTTCAAAACCATTTATAATTCCAGGCCCAGAATAGGTCCTTCTAGTTCAAAAGCTCACGTTTCAAAAACAACAAACCGAACAATTCTTAGTTTCAGACTAAACAAAACACCAAAAACTTCAACATCACATGTTTATTTCACAAAACAAAAGGTATCATTTATATTTGTACAATCGTACCTCGTAATGTCTAGCTTTCATCCGCTTTGTAAGAATTCTCGGTACAACCTGTTGACATTCTATTCTTTGGAAGTAAATAACCGGTTGTTTGAACTGGAATTGACATTAAACTGTAGAATTACGTGTAAGTTACGACTCGGCGGTGGTGACAATATGATTTTCATTTAATGAAACGACCATTTCTATCTTTGATTCAGTGTGATTACGCATTGAGTTTGAGTATGTGTTCATTACTGGTATTGTGCACTCGGTTTGATTTTAAAGCTCGGGTTTCATTACAACATAGATCATGTTCTGTTTGTACTTCCATTGTTTTGCTGTATGTACACTATGGTCACGGGTCACGGTGAAGATGATGGATGACATATATTGCGAATTCTTTTATCTGTATTTCTCTCTTCCTCTTTGTTTTTTTGAGTCATCCTCGAGAGACAAATTTTATAGTCTTCAACACCTTGTGTACAATGACCACAAGTTCACTCCAGTCTCTTGGGCATCCCTAAACTATTCATATGTTGATACACTAGATTCATATCTTAGTTCTTCAGCTTGAATGCTCTGTCGTGGGCGCTTTAACTAACAGGAAAAAGTTATCATAAACTTACATAACATAAGTAATAATCTTATATTGCTTGACAAAACAGTAAATTTAGAACCCCCGAGAATTCTACAATTACTGATTTTGTTACCAGTACGGAAAACTCCACATTAAACCTGTATGTACAGACGACAGCAAATCAAGCTATCCAAAACTGTACAATTTTCCCAATCAACTTCGAACCTAATGCTTTAGCGATAAAGTTGAAAATCTATTAAAGAAATTTGATAGATTGTAGTAGCTTGATGTGCTGGCATCCGTATTTAAATATTAAAGAGCAAAGCTGGTTATCCGCAGCAGTGCTATCGTGTTTTCGCCGCTTTACCCTCAAACAACGTTGCTTATATAATTAATGACAAAGGATCATGCAGCTACGCTGATAATACCGGTACATGGGACCATTATGTGAGCTTTAATACGTATGAGCACAAAACATGGAATAGTATTTTCAAGCCTTCTAAGCTCTTAACTCAGAATACCGAACTGTATTCTGAGGCTCTTAAGTACAGCTGATTTAAAAAATAGTATTGCCTACTTACTTACCTAGCTATACCGTTGAGTTTTATTATGTCATAAAAATATACCTGTTGAAGTTTCTATAGAAGCTAATAAATTAGCGTTAATTATCACGTTTTATAAATCGTAAAATCATGCAGTCTTTGATCACCATCCTGACTTTTCCAGAAGTTTTATACAGAATACTTCTAACGTGGCGATATCAAGATAACGTCCACGCCATCACGATAACCTAGGAAAATTAAAAGTATGAAAATATGTAGGTATATGAAGACGCTTTTGAATTTCCGTGCACGATTACGTTATAACGTGCACGTATTGCCATATAGTTTACTTCCTTGCCGTGCCGTGGACGTCCACCATAATATCGTAACGTTAGAACTTATAAAAGCGCACAATTGGTTATATTATATGTATAAAAAATAAATGATAACGTGCTTTTACCATCAACGCAACGGTTAAATTAAACATATTTTTTTAAAGCAAAAGCCTTTAGGATAAGTAGTAGCTATTAGGAACTGTTAGAATGAAACTCCTAAAAAAACTATTTGAAGCTTTTACAATCTTAACACTATACATACATATAGATCAGCGGGGTAATTGCGTAAAACACGGGCTATCATTTTGATAGTTCAACAATATTCTTTGCGTTATTTACATTGTTTTTTCGAACATAGGAAGCAATGGCTTAACAATATCCATCAAAATTATTCAGATTGAGATTGATTTTATTTTTATTTGGATAGTGTGTTACGCAATTAGGGAGCTGTTCTATATGGACAAGTTGTAATAGTACAACATTATAGAGAAGTAAATACTATTGTTACCATACTGCAGCTTGTTAGAGAGCTTATAACCCAAACCGCTACTTCTAGTGGCCTCGAGAGTTTGATATATTACATATGTGTTCCATACTTATGCTGGAGTAGATCAAGATTATAAACTGTTAGGTAGGAAGGGTAGGTAGGGAAGAGTAAAAACTTTATTTCGCAAGTCGTAATTGCTGCAATAATTTCCCGCTAAATGTAAAGCTGGATTAAGTTTGACAGATTGTGCTATTTGTTGAACAATAAATTGTTAGATTTGCAAACCAGCGCAGCTTTTGCAATGTAACCTACGTAATGTTCAAACGAACATGAGTTGGCTAATATTATTATATTTAGCTGTCGTGAATTTGTGATTTCTGTTATCCGGTTTTGATACTCTGCCAACAAGGATACAAGTGATAATTCATGATAGATTCTATACCAGTCAACTTATTGATATAAAAAATTACAACGATTACGTATCCTTCCAACCCATTCTATGATTATTGTGAGAATTCTATTTCCTCAATCATGTGCGGAAAAAACCAATTTCTTTCCAAGTCTCAGTACCTACTCGTATATCTCTTGAATCATTATTATCTTGCGGACCACAAATCACTTGCAAATGGAGTTTGGCTTTGTTTTAGCGTTGCATGTGAATTTAGCGGGTTTCCAGAATAAGGCTTCTTTTCAGAGAATCTCGCTTTGTATGTTTGACCCCAAGTCTAATGTCTATTATTTCATCTAGTCTAAGTTCATATATTCAGAAGTAGCCTTTGCCCGCGGGTTCGTCCACGAGGAAGTTGGAAAATTTTTAATCTAAAAAGTATCCTATAATTATATGTTAATCCAGCAGGGTAATTGGGTAACACACTATCAGTAGCGATGGGTTTCATTTTGACAGTTTAATAACATTCATTGCGTTATTTACGTTGCTGAGCAGACACATTTTTCGAACATAAGGAGCAATGGATTAGCAATATGCTTCAAAATGATTCAAATTGAGAGTAATAGTATGTTACGGAATTAGGGTGCTGGTTACAAACTATCTGTTTTCCCATTGAAATCCTTTCAGCCGTTTCTGCGCCAACCCGGAACATACATCCAGACTCGTTCCCACATATCGTAGCAATTACTTAAAAAAAAAAAATATCCATTTCATTTAAAAAATATTTAAAATAAAAAAAAAATATTAAAATTTTTAAAATTATTCAGTTTTATCTTCCATTTTATTATATGTAAGTACCTATAAACATAGATGTTTCATTATCTTTATAAGTGCAAGTTCCCGAATACCCAATTACATAGGTGCCATGATCTACACAATATATATTCACAGCTTCAACCAATACTTTACAGGTTACTTACTGTACGGTAACTTTACCGGTTTTCCGTATGGGAACCTATTAAGGTTCCCATACGGAAAACCTGTTTCGGGTTTACTAATTAAAAAAGTTTAATTTCCAAAAAATCTGATCAACAGCATCTCCCGCTGTTGAGGTCGACGGGAACAATATATGTATATTCGTCTCTTTCACACAACGGTGATACAGAACCCGCGACGTAACTTGATATGGCAATAAATAAAATAAATCGCACCGTCTCTTTTTGTCGTAGGGAGCGAGCAATTAGGCTGTCCCTATCGGAGCCGAGTCTATCCGACCTCTTGGAAGTTCGTTTATCGCTCTTCAAATACTTAGTTTAGAAGTTCCCTTCTAACCTTGAATGTTGGAATTCTACTTAGGTC
>OX451391.1:2100420-2222469 GCA_949629135.1 Eremobia ochroleuca
AGTGTGTGTAACCCTGGTACTGAGGCTGGAATCATGCCAGCACGCAAAATAGCCAACGTCAGCTTCAGTAGGCAACGCAGCGGAGGTATTTTTGGATGCCGGCAAGCAAAGACAACCGTGCTGGGTGGACCGGAAAAAACAAGCTTAGGTCATACCGAAATGGAATCATTATGAACTGCATCAGTTCCATCATTACTTGGCTACCCTAGTAGGTATGCTTAGACAGGGATGCATTTTGTCGATAATTTTGAAAATGTTAATTTCTACAGCAAATTAGCTAGGTATAGATATTAACATTTTCTTTTTCTTTCTGGGCATAATCGGGTTTTGCGACGAATTAAAAGTGAAATGTCGATTTCACGCTTCGTATAATTACTAAGTTAGAAATGTTACGTCATTTAAACAAAGTAAACCTAACTTACATTGTGTAACAAAACAGAAAGACTTCCTACTTTGTGAACAAACTGGCCGTATCTAGGGATGTGTGCCGACATAGTAAAGCTCTTTGTTGTACTTAGCACTAACATTCGATAGATAAGAAAACTGTGGAATGATTTAACTCCAAATAGTATTCTCAGAAGAATTCGTATCGTCAGTTCTTTTTCCTCCTAAGGACCAAATTCTGTGGTTATAACAGTGGCTGCGCGTAAGTAACCGCAGGGTGATAATAAAAACTTGAGTCATTTAAATTGAAACAAAGAAAATAAAGAGGATCTGTGAACCAGTTAATATCTATGTGCAATACCTATTTTGACGACTAGAAGTTAGAATCATCAATTCTTTTAAGTTTACACCGAAAGCACACTTCTGGACTATAAGAATATTTCCGCCAATCCCAAAAGCAGAGGTTAAATACTTCAAGCTTCAAGTGCTGGCAATAAATACGATTTCTAATGTAAAAACGTATACGAGTATGTGGGGAATTTGCTCTGCTCCTTTTCTTTTCAGGAAAACCACAAAATTCAAAAGGTTCTAAATGGCTTAAATACAGTTACCCACGCAATTTGTACCTTTCGTTCATTTAAAACTGTCTTGGGTATACCTTTTTAACCTGAACTATTTTGTTTGGTCCTTACTTTTCGTTATAAATGCTGCTTGTACGTTTGAACGTCCCCTGCAAACGATAACTCTCCAGAAGCTTAGTAACTAAAGTATACCATAAATGCAATGACTTGTAATATTTATGAATCTTAGATGGAGTAGATATACAGACTTTCTGACTATCGGGAATATCTAACTTAAAAAAGTTCATTTTTCTGGGACTATAAATTATAAAGATAAAACATATGTTTCGATAGTGAGCAAAAGACATATTTAAATCTGAGTATTTTTCTTGCAGAAGTTTTAAAAGAAGCAAAGCCAGTAAACGTATTAGCCGGGCCTACGCGAAGTATCACAACTCACAACCAATCACTGCACGTGCAGCCAACGACCTTTCGATGCAATGCTCAGTGTTGCCACATGTGGCAATTCAATTAACGTTACATAATCGAGATGTAACGCTAAGATTTGACGCTGTGAAGACTAACTATACTGTAGATAGAGGCTCTGTTTCGAAGGCGTATTGAGAATAGGTCTTCAATTTTGGATAGTAAGAAAGTAACTTAAAAATTGAAAGGTTGGATCAAGCAAGGCACATTAATTGAACGAATTGGATCCTAAGGAGTATAGGTACTAATCAAAATGCCTGGATTAACTTAGCGCGATGAGTGAAAACATCCCAGATATTCCCTATTCCTGAACCGTTTTAAGTCCAAAGTTCATCTTATCTCAGTTCGTCCATAGTAAAGGCACGTTATTATCGGTCGATAATAGCAGATGCGTTATTATTAAAGTAACCGTTTTTATATTTGCGACGATGTCGTAAGTTTCGCAGTAAGAATTAGAGCTGGCACTCAAGGCGACTTCTGCACTTAAATCGATACTCCTTAATTTCCGGTGCTCAGACAGCAGCCTTAACTTCGCACACAACTTCTTAAATACTGCGACAGGAAGTTAAGAAATAGAAGAAAAAGCCAGTAACCTCCAGACTAGTGTTGCCTCGGGCAGATAGTTAAAAAACAGTTCCTGAGACGAAGACGTTTTAATTTTATTTGACCGAGATGTTCTCGGAATAAAAGACAAATATGAAACGACGATGCATAATAGCGTGCTTATGAAACTAAAGCCAGCAAAGAATTGCTTTCTTTTCTCAAAAGAGAACGCTTAAACATGCTACAACACTCATAGCTTATTGCCTGTGATCAGAATTTAACAAGAAAACTGTAGCTCAACTGGCAGCAAATCTTGGACAAACTTGCTGGTTCCGCTCTAGTTTAATAAAGGCCAGAATACATTTGCACACTATTTTTGGACCTTCTCTGAAGATTTAAGTACGTCTTGACGGTTAGCCTAAACATCGAGTCTTCAAAGTACAACTAAGAACAAAAGTTATTTTCTCGCTACATTCAAAAGCGTCTACTGAAGCAAGCATAGAGCTTCGTGTACACATATCGCTAAATACAGGCACGCCGGCGAAGCCGACTGCGCGCTCCCTACCAGTCCTGCTCCCCTTGTACACGCCCAGTGGCGAATGGTATTGAACTGGATCGGAAACCACACGTTCTGAGAGAAACAAAGACATCCCGTAAACAAGATAACATTTTCAATTTATATTATAAATCCAACGCAATATAAGTATGCAATTTACTAACCAAATGATACATTGCAGCGCTGCAGCAGTCAAGTTCAGGTCTTTTTGATTACCGCAAACGCTTGATGACTCGTTTTGAAGGGTGCATCTGTGTCCAAAAACAAATAAAAAGAAATGCTTTTAACCCCAAATTCCGACCTATCATTTCAATAAAGTCTCAGTAAATGAAAACAGAAAAATACCTCGCCTCGATGTGTGTAACTTAGAGATTTCGCAATAATCCTCCTTCAAAAGAAATCGCTTGAACTTGCTCGTCTTAAAAACTGGAATAAACGATAACTTTTTTGTGATTTTCCATTAGTACAGCACACTTCTAATATTGCTAATCAGGCGTGTTCGTTCCTGGCGTGATAAGGTTTTGCGCGTTATCTAGCGATACAGCGCTTCGAACGGAGTTCCGGTACAGTAGCCATTTGTTATCTACGCTCTATGTTTTTGCAAGTTTGCTAGAAAGGAGAATGACCACTTGAAGCACTTTTTGCTCGCGGTTTCACGAGCATTCTTGTACACTAGGCTTATTGCACATTTGAGATGGTGTGTAAGAACACAAAAAGTAGACAGTTTCCTATCATGATGCTCAAGAAAATAGATTGACAATGAATTGTGTGGTAGAAAAAGAAGAAAGTTGGGAGTTTTTTATAAAAAGATTAGTACTTGTATTACGAATTCAATACTACTTTTTGGTACAGAGTTGTGCATGTTAACGAGCATGAGTAGAAATATGGCAGTCGAGAATATTTATAACTGTGGAAGGTGGAATGAGAACCAAGCCTACTAAATCATTGCTAAAGTGAACTTTGCGGTATTAAGTGATGTGAGGCAGGCACATATTGAGTATGTAAAGGCAGTTAAAGCTGTGCCGAAAATCGCGTAATGTAGGATAAAAAGTTCCCACAACGCGTACAATGTAAGTTGACTCACAAAATTGCGACACAGTGTAAAAACGGAAGTCGAAACGTTAGTCATACATGTGAAAGATAACACGAACACGGAGCCATTCTAAACTTGAGAGTATACCTACTGCACTGTACCTAGCAACCAAGAAGAAGAGTAGAACAAAAGTACAAAAAGAAAACATGTGTAAAAAAGAGATAACAGAACATTTGTGCCATCTAATTAAAGTTGATAACGACCACGCTTTACTGGTTCCCGAGGGAGCAAACAAAGTCCGAAATTGCAGCCACTCTCCCCTTGATGTTATATTAATAAGAGGAATTGAGTAAACACACATTCGTGACTATGACAGTTGTTAGTGTGTGCGTGAATGATACAGATTGACAAGTCCCAATGGAGCATCAGAAAAAATACTTTTAGTAATGCAAACTTAAATATATTCCGGTAATACGATTTGTGCAAGAAATTTTTTGCATCTCGCATAAATAGTCTTTTTATTTGTAACATGGGTAATGTTTCTGGTCATATTTCCAAAAGCGAATAGTAGTTTAGGAAATCTAGATACAACTAGAATAAGTTTTTCCTGTTACCGACTCGTGGAAGCCACTTTTACCTGATGATGTCACTAACCAATTTGAGAGACTACCTAAGGGTTATAAACTACGCAGGTTAAGTTACATGCCTACGAAACTCGTATTACTTTATCTCAGTAACGAACGTGAGAGAAAGAAGAAAGGAAAAGTATTTATTGCGACTCGTACAGGAAGATTACAAAATAAAGCAAAAAAAAAAAGAGAAATCAGATATAATATAAGCAAATTATAGAGATGGATTCATAAATGCCCGTTAAATTACTTTAACCCTCACTTGGGTTGAAAAGACCAACCTCATGTATGAACTGTTTCTAAAACGTATGCAACATCTGTGTACCTTTTACAGATAGTTATTTACAGTTACTGATCTATCTTTATAAAATAAACTAGCTTCTACCCGCGATTTCTACTATGACACACCAATAGCGCTGTAGCTTCCCAATAAATGGTGAAAGAATTTTCGGAACCTGATCAGTAGTTCTGAAGATTGCTCCCTATATACAAACTAATAATTTTACCTCTATATAATATTATTAAAGACTAAAATCGACTATTTTTAAAACCGGCGGAGTAATTGAGTGATGAAGTAATATTCACACCAACGCTTATTGATGTGAATGATGATGACTCAATAGTTTCCGGAGCGACGGTTAATACCGACGCGTTTCCGGCTAGGATCCTTTAATACTAATGTCGAAATTACTGACTGATATAGATTTTGTCAAAAATATAATATTTCCTACTGATTTGGTAAAAACTTCACGTACCGACTTCGATAACGTTGAACATGAAAATGAATTCCAAAATCTAGAACATGAAAATAACTTATAATGAGGTAAACATTGGAATAAACGTATGAATAATTACTTCAAAATAGTCCGTTAGATTGTAATCGAATAGTTAAAAGCTTTACTTAGCTTAGCATGTTTGCATGAGTAATTTCGAACCACGTAGGTACTATTATTTACGTTTTTAGCGACATTAATAACTGTAAAATACATAACTCCTTCGTCAGTTATTATAACTTACACAAGTTGAAAGATGCGATATTTTAGTATGCAAACCTCATAATATAATTTGTAAAGGACTTAAAGATACCAGGTAGCCACAATATCGCAGGATGTCCTATTTCATAAAACTTCTTCAAGGTAGCCCAGTAATCTTATCCCCGAACATTGAGACCCGCATTCCTGAAGCCCTTTTTAAAGAGCTCCAAACACAATGACCGTATATTCTAACTTGCAATGCAAATTCTAAGAAATGGACTTCGTTGCTGGCGTCTATATTGTCAAGACAAAAGAATACAAACAGTCAGTCTCTAAGGTAGAAAGCGACTTTCAAGTTAACGACACCTATAAATTTGTCCAAAGTATATTATCAGATTTGGACTAGCCTGTGTTTCGTTGTGTCTTGAAATAATTTATTGAAATTTTGTTTCATGTCACCAAGAAGAAGTCATTGGACAGTTTGTCTTCGGTCTCTTTCTGCTGTACATGCTACAGCCAGCGTAGAAGTTTCCTTGACACCAGTAAGGAAGCTTACGACAATCAATTCTTACGTCAATCAATAAAATCGTCGCATATTCCGGTTAGATCATTATAATATAGCGCGCATTGCTAGAAGGTCTACGCACTCGCAGCTTTATCATCAAAAGCCTGTCAACCAAACCGTACTTCTATTGTTCAAAATTCCTATAGCCAAGCTTACGTCGTACAGCGTATGACAGATCTGTATAATGAAAACAAAGTATATTGCCATACAATAGCGTATTTGGTTAGAATTCCTGATTAAACATGCAAAATGCAAATGAACGAGGTACCTATAGAAAGTCTTGTCTCGGAGCTTTATTGATCATTTCTTCGTCGCGTCAACATATCCGTGACGTGACGGAACCCCGTGTTACTACGAAGGACGAAGCAGACGAATTATGAGCATTAAGAATTGAGTTCGTTAAATATGCTTTGGTAGAACCAAATATTGATATTTGTTTTTGTTTGGAATTTTATTTCAGCAGCTACGAAATATTCAATGTATTAATTAGGTGTTTCAAGATCATTCCATAAGCTTAAAACCCTAAAGGAGTGAAGCTGTGTAACACGTGATTGTAACAGTAATAGGAGTGATCCCAACACCCTTTTCGGGCCAGACCAATTCGATCTCGGGACCGTTTGGTTCATAATTATCAACATTCAGAAGCACTACACGTTGAACAAGTAATATTACTGTTTGTATCAGAAGCCAATGACTTTTACAATCTAATCTCTGATCGGATAAATGGAAACACTTTGGAGAATTGCAGCATTACAAGCTAGAGCAATAAGGCAATTTCTTGAGCTTCCACCACTTATACTGCTCCCCGCGTACAGTCACGTAGGATCCAGTTATTCTAAGTAACTTTCATTTGGTCGTAATGGGATAGTTAATTACAAGAGGACTGGGGACATAAGTATTGCTAACGTCAAGGATGCGACTCGAAGAATTGCAATATGTCATTGCAATTCTTCGAGTCGAATCCTTAATTAACTAAATAATACGAAATGTTACCGAATTTAAAGTTCCAATGCTCAAGTTTCTAAAATAAAGCCTTTGATAACTGCATCGAAATATAGATTATACCAACAGAAACCTAAACTAAAGCGGAAGGTTAAACTGGACATAGTAAGTGAAGATTCGGTTGTACTGGTGGCAAATGTTAGAAGTGACCAAGGTCCGGCCGTACGAAGGGTTTGTGGTGACAGGCTAAGTAATCTGATTGATTGAATCCGCTTGTGGTCCGACTCGACGATCAACTAAATTGTTTGGCTGCATAAATGCTACAGGCGAAATATTTGGACGAAATGACGGGATACAGACGATTGTTAGCGGTCTTTGGACTTTGGAATCCAATTCCATTATTTGGACTACTGTTTAACCAACGACTGTTGATAATATTTTCTGTTAATGTTCTATGTTCTCGTAAGTTAAAGCATATTAATATCATAACCACGTGCACATTCTACGTTGTCTATCAACTTTGGAGTGAATGTGACTAGAATTTCCAAGCTTTAAATGTTTCGGCTCCTTGGAATAGTTGCTATATTATGTACTCCCTCGTAAATTATGTTATCTAGTCATTGTGAATTGTCGAGCTCTCATACCGTTATTATGCGTTTTAAGAGCTGGAAACAGGCACTAAATCATTTGAGACAGATCTATTGTGCCTTGTTTTTGGGAAACGTAGGGTTCTAACACCGTGATCTTTAAGTATTTGGTTTCGTTTTAGTAACGTTATTGAATGTTTTGTGAAGTTATAAAAAAATGCCGTGAACCCTAACAAAAACTGTATTAAACTCTTTTTTATTCTTTGTTGTACTTGTAGTTCCAAATGAGTTATTTTATAATACACAAAAAACCTTGCGTGATGCGAACAATCATCTCTGGCGGTGGTCTACGAACTACTTCTACATCACCACGCTTGTGTACCTACCTCGATACTGTAATACCACCTAATTGAACATTATAATTACTTATATTAATAGCTCTACTTATATTAATAACACACCTCATTATATAATCATGTCTACTACATATTTATACTGCAATCAAAACATCGATGTTTTATTGAATCACGGAGCGTAAAATCTCGTGTATTTCTTGCCTGTAACACCGTAGCTGAACAATTACGGACGATCCATCTTCTCGTACGAAATATTCTCATTTATTAGCCAACGGAGCCGAATGCAGCAGAACTTGATCGCTCGAGGCACGCACCGGCCTCCAACCAAGTGAAATGCACAAAATCCATTCTGTTTTATCTCGTTAACAATCCCAAACGAGCAAAAACTAGCCATGTGCTCCGGTGTTAGAGTCCAAATTTTATGGCACTACGGATTTTATTCTGGAGGTGACGTGGACGGGGAAAAAAGTGAGCAAACGATTTTAGACCCATCTGCTATACGTTAGAGTTGAGAGTTGTCTAGAGACACTTATATTAAGGGTCGTTTGGGTGGGAACATGGGACATTAGAGTCTGAACTGTTTGGGATAAGGTTGAAATTTGGCTGGGGATTGTTTTATACGATTTTTTATGGTGGTCGGTCGGCAATCAGCTGTTTCGGCACGCGCTCTCAGCCCCCTGGGACAGGATGATGTCAGCCTCGCTCCCCGAATATGCGAGAGCTAGATATTTCTATTAAATTTTCCCTAAAATTTTGCTGTAACTTAATTTTGTAGAATATGGCACATATAAATTTGGTGGTGGGTTCAGGTAAAATTTTACAGTCAGTATATAGTCTTACGTGAATACCACGCGATTTACTCTAGTCTAAACTAGTATTTTTCTTAGGTATTGTTCGTCGAATCGTTGAGCCCCTTAAGTTTTGAATTGAGCTGCACGATTTCTGATGAATGCGTGCACTGACTGAGGACATGTGCACTCAATCTGTGTGGTTCTTTCCTGAAAAGACCATCTCAGACATCGACCTACATGGTCTTCACATGATCTGACCAAGATTATATCTGGACTTTAAAAGAGACTGTGACCTCTGAGGTTGTTTCGGCCTTTATTCTCAGAGTAGTCAGATAGGAAGCGTCGACCTCATCTAGTTTTCAAAACATGATTGACATGTAAAAGTGTTTGTGCAAACCTACTTACAGGAGATAAAATCATTTATCATTTAAGTATTACGATTTACTCGCTATAACTATAAAAAGTTTCAGTTTACCTCAATTTAAAAATGATACGGTGTAATATGATATAACTTTTTCAAGCAAAGTTACACAAAAAACAACAGAAGAGAATACTAAACTTATTATTATGTATATTATTTCTAGACAGCTGTTGATGGCTTCATGCTTCTAAACTTTCTGCTCTATTGCACCCAAACACATCGAGGAACCAAATAGTAGGGTTTTGGTGTTAATGGTTTTGAAGATTGGAGTCTGTCCTTCCGCCTTAGAAGACAGAAAAATTGAAAACCCAATGATGACTGTCGTTGGCTGACTATATGTAGGTTACATTTTTTTACAGTCATCATTGAAGATGATTAAAATATAGTGCTGTTTCTGTAAATCGTTTGAAGATAGCTGACACAGAATGATGTTTTAAATATGTTTAGCGTTAAACGTGTTTAGCGATTTGAGGTGCAAGTGTGCCTTACTCATTCAAACCTAACACTATTGCAGACCTAGCAGGTTCTTAACCTTTTCCCAACTATTTTCGGGGTCGGCTTCCAGTCTAACCGGATGGGGTTGAATGCCAGTATTTACGTGGAGCTACTGCCTACCTGACCTCCACAACCCAGTTATTGGGTATAACGATAGCTCTTGGTAAAACCGGTTGTCAGACTTTCAGGCTTCTGACGACCCGTAACGACTGTCAAAGATCCACGAATGACAGCAATTTAACGTGCTTTCCGAGGCACGGAGGGGTATTTAAAGATGGTCACCCATCCACGGACCAACTGCGGCAAGCGTAGCTCAACCTGATCGATCGATCCGTGCGCCTGTTATTGCTTAGCCACGAGCCCCTTAATTAGCAGAGCAAGCCTAAAACTAACAAAATCCGCACACACATTTTTCATGTGTTCAAGCCGGGAATCTTACCCAGTGCCTTACATTAAGGAATTAAAGTGTCAGTAACCGAATCCTATCTCTGCTACCCCCCTGCAGTGTAGATAAGCGGCCTAGTGTAAATAATAATGGTGATAAGGCAACTTTCCAAGCGTTCGCAGTAAACACGAGAGCTCCATGTTTCTCAGAAATGAGCCTCGTTTGTAGATTACTGATTTCTGTTTGCCTTACGTATCTTATGAAATCAATTGTCTTCGTCTCACTGGTCTTTCCTGGACTGTTTTGGGTCTTTGTGTGTTTTCAAAGCCAGCTGTTACAAAAATATGAAGACTGCAAGACGAAAGATGCATGGGTTCAAACCTTTTAAATACCCGTGGCGGATATCGTAATATTGATGGTGTTTGCGTATTTGAAACAATGTAGGTATCTTAAGAGCGACATCAAACACTAAGGTATATTTGACACTCCTGTTTTTCTTCAACCAATCAATCAACTCAGTCCACTGCTGGATATAGACCTTTCCTATGCTGTGCCACGACACCAATACTCCCTCTCAACCACCCCCATCATGACGAGATACTTACATTAATTTGTACAAAATAAAGTTCATTAAGAGGGTCCAAAATATTTTCCAATGTTGAGAATACATCACCAGGAGTTGATTGATATACTTATCACATTTTTAAAACACCGCATAATTAAAATATTTCGAAATGAAAATATCAGCTTTTCGTTTCATCTCGTTGTCCAATTAAAGAAAAAAAAAAAACGAAGTGTCAAGTAACAATAACGGATCTATCAAACTGACAGATTAGTGATGTAATCTTTGTTAACTTATAGTTACGCTAGCTTTGGTTTCCTATGGTTTCCTAGGAAAGCGGTTCCGTCATATTATAACGGCTGTCATGAAAATCTGTTGTTATCAGCAATATTTGACATTAAGTCAAACCCTGCCCCCCAAAGATTTAAATCGCTAGATTTGCCCTCATCGTACTTAGTCACAAGAAAAAGTGTTCATGCTGAGAAAAGTGAATTCAGACATGATTAAATAACGTTTCTATGACAATCACTGCGTCATTGTGTATCAGAGGTGTCAAAACGAATCAGAAATGCGACTATGTTTTGACGCGGCTCTTACGATTTAAATCTTTACCACTGCTGTTTACACTGACAAACACCGTTTCGTTCTGAAATAATAAGCGCCTCGTTAAATTATTTACTTTTAACATTATATTTTTATTACGGGGTTATAAAAATATTGTAAATGCCTGAAGATACTCTTTAGGCACCCAATTGTATAAGAATTAGAATTCTAATTTCCCTAAACATCTATATTTTTTTGTACAAATCCTGCCATGATTCTTTCTATCGTTGAAGAATGGAAATAGAACCTACTCAGACTAATAAATATCTAGATCTTCATTTTTTTAATTCTAGATTTTAGTACATCTGACACTTTTATGGTGTACATGATAAAAAGTATTCTAAATATATGTTTTATTTTAAATATCGTCAAAGTTATCAGTAACATAACATTGTCTTAGTAGTTTTTACTTTTTAAATAATTGTTATTTGAAAAGCAATTAGAGAAATTACGAACACACTTGCTCGCCACAAGAATTAAAATAAAAGTACCGTGTAATTAAGTAACTCTTGAAACTGCAACGAACGAAACGTTTTTTTGTGGTTTTGCCTTTTTTCTTTCAAAGTAAGTAAGTATCTAACTAAAAGGCGCAACGAAACATATTTTATTTTGTAGATAAGATTACCACATAAACTATTTATTAACGATAATATATTATCGTATAATTTCTTCTTCGTATCATATCGTAAATAAACAACACTATAAATTGTTTATTCGCTACGGACTAAAAAGGAAATTAAAAGAATGGCATCGCATCGATTCTTGAGTGTTATTGCCAAATTGAAAGGAATATTTTGATATTAAAATAAACATTTTAGCATATTATAGGTATTATTTAAAATATCGTCCGGAACAACCACTTTTAGTTTAAAAAAATATGCAAAATCGAGATGAAATAGTGAAATGAAAAACTATAAGGTTGTAACTTAAGTTATAGATGAAATTGATAAAAGTTATAGTGCGACTGTACACACAGCTCCATTAAGTGGTTACCTCCCAAAAGATGTACGTTCAAATCCGAGATAGACCCAAGTTGGTTTTAAAATATTTTATTATAATTAATGTATTGTTTTAGTGAATAATGTTTTTAATATGTTTTTTTTTTTCAATAAATCGTTAGTACTTTTGTTATTTGATTTTACTTCACTACAAAGATTTATTTTTTACAATTTGATTTGATAATAAAATTTACAGTTATCATTTTATACATATTTTGCCAATTGACACAAACGGGTCGCTAGATAATAAATGATAATAAAATAAAATACGAAGTGCTAGAAATATTTTAGATTGACACAGTAAACGTATACACCAAAAGTTGTAATTATAACTTGAGGGTATGGATTAATTTTATAAAAAAAACGTAAGTAAAATTAATGGATACCCTAAAATTATAACATCTATCGATTAGACAGAGACCTAAAGAAAAAGTGACTCGGACGATAGTAGATAACAATTTTCATCGCAATATAATAATTATGGGCTCGCTGGCTAGTTCGTCAAACTACCGGTATGATTATGATGACGTTCGGTGATGCGATGGTTTGAACCTAAGCCGAAACAATGATCTCTTTTTGAAGTATTATTTAGATTATTCGTAACGAATTCAATGTTGTAGCAGTGTAACATTTTAAAACTTGAGGCGTTAGCACATACTGACGCTGTGTGTACAAACATGTGTTTAAGACAATACTGAGACTTTGTTGTAACTAAAAACTTTTGGTAGGTGTAAAGCATTGTTGGTTTTGACTTAACTTCGCGCTATTATACTGGTTATTGTGGACAAAAATATAATTAGATACCTTGGATTAATACTTAATTTATAGTCTTGCATCGATACTTTAAAGAACCTCATTTTATTACTCTGCTCTTTAATTCAGGATTTGCCGCAACACACTCCAAAAGTTTGTTAACAATCTGGGACTTCGTGGAAGATTATGAAACTTTAAGCGACAAAACTATACTTCGATGTGTAGTTTTGTCGCTTAGAGTTCTGGAATTCTGGAACCTACTAGAAGTGTTACATCCCAATCGCCATCTTGCAGGACCATCAGTTGCAATTCTTCCATTCGATCCAAAAGTTAAAAAAAAGGAAAAATTATACTACCGCTTGTTTACAGTAGCGAAGTAGAATTTACTGCCGGTCTTGAAAACCATGTCACACACACCACATCTACGATTGCCATCAGACAAGACTTTGTCATGCCTCTATATCTTTCAGAAAATTCAATACCCAGCACGACTTTTAACTCATACTGTCCACATGTTTGTCGCGAGCATCTGCTACTGTCTCGTTTTCTCTGCAAGTGACGCGTTAAATTGCAGTCAAATAGTCCCCCTAATTGCTTCATCGGTTTTTACTCGTGTTACTGACATTTCTGGTAGCGTGACGACAAGTCACTAAATAATAATCGTAATAACGTTGTTACGATTATTATTTAGTGGCTCCTCGGAAAAACGTTGGATGGCCAATCCGAGAACATCTCCTTAGATATTTTCAATTGTTGGCTTTAAATGCAAAAGTTTGACCATACTAAGACATACAGCATCGTTGGATGGCAGTCGTTGAATCTTGATTGGCCGACAAAGTCCGTTGCACCATATTTTAGATCAAACAAATGTGCGTAAGTTTTTATTGATAGTGTTTTATTGTAGTTATATCACAAGTCTTTGGATGAATACTTGCGTCAATAAAGAATATAGTGACATCGCGTGTGAGCACGATTTCGTAATGTTTTTTCTTTACTTCAGTTTTGAACCATACTGAATTAAATTGTATAGTAATTGCGTACTTACTTACTTAATACGTACACATGCTCGCAATTTTTTTTCATATTCACAAGATTCATTGATTAAAAAATATGATGGAATATCCATTTCTTTGAACAGCGAACACAAACAAGTTCTTCAGATGATTTTAATAACAATTTTATTATACCTAAATTATAATAAGTTTTTGGAAGCAAAGTGAAACGGTACCTCATAAAATATATTCTCAAATCTCATAGTTCCAGTATTAAATTCTAATTTTAGTCATACAAAATATTATATTGCATTTTTGATCACGCAACTCCCACGTTGGAATCAAAACCCATTTTAATATCCTTGATTGCTGTATGAGTTACTAGGCGTGCAGAAGGCGCCAGGTCGCTGGTTAGTATAATATTGGAATCAGTGTGCATTGTAGCTTGTATCGAGCATCCCTAATCCATAGGAAGTGATCCATCAGCGGCTTATCGCGCAGGAAACATGGCGTACATAACGTCCACTGGGTTTTTTATTCGACGCCTTCTCGCCTCCTCGGATAGCTCGTGAAATATACCCGTTTCCAAGAATACGGGGATCCTGCTCGATGTTGAATGGCTCTGTTTTTACATGTGATTATTTGAGTTGCATCCAGCGAGTTATGATATTCCGGTGCCTAGTGACAAATCTTGAATGGTTTGTGGTTAAGAAGATTGACAAACTTGTCTATATTTGTTTTTCTTTACATAATAAGATAATTATACTTTTCTAATAGAAGTAGAATGGAGGTTACGAAAACATCTGCCAAATATGTACAGTTTATTCGGTGTACAGAATGAGCTGATCAAGCCAGTATTCGGACTAAATTAACTTTAACACTACCTATAGAAAAAAAAATCAAGCATCAGCACCTGCTTCTGTTGAATGTTGTTACTAAATACTTATAAAACTGTATTAGCAGAAACCGATTGTAATAGGATTGCATAATTAGGTAGCTGATCAACTTTCATCTGAGACGGCCATCGGCCTCAAAATTCGCAACGTTTACAAACATAAAACGTGTTATATAATTTACTCGTACACTTTAGATAAATGAACTAACAAAGAGCGTGCTAAATTGTTAATACTCTGTGAAACTCAAGCCGGGCCTTTTTAGTGTTCCGTGTTCCGCGCCAGAATTGGCAATGTGAAAGCATTTCATTATTTTCGTTGTCCGGCAGGGAATTTCAAATCAAATTTGATTTTTCACGAGTTCCTATACTATGTTCCTGTTACTTAGCACTTTTAGATTTAATTCTACTAGTAATGTGAAATTGCGCTTAACAAAAGGCTTACGAAAAGCTTTTGCAACACCGGATACGAAGACTATCAACAAAAACTAACGTAGTTTTTTCAATGCATATAAAAACTTAAATTATGCAAATAAAAAAAAAGAATTATAATTTTAATAATAAAATTATACAACTAATTAAAAATGAGTACACAAATAAACGGTGCTCACTGGAGTTAAGAAACTGAGAAGTAGGTGAGGGAACTATGGGGCACAGTGACGGGAACAAAACAAAATGACTTAATAACAACATGTTGTAAAGTTGGGCAATCCGTCGCGTCGGCCCGTAATAACACGGTGCGGTCCGACCGATGCGGGCGACGGGGCCTCCGCCACCAATTTTTAGTTTAAAACGCGGTGCAAAGCATGAACTCATAGCGACTTTGATCTAATCTTACCAGACAATGCATTTTGAGCTATAAATTGACAATGGAATGATTTTCTTTGAATTTGTAAACAGACTACATAATTATATAACTACACTACAGTCTATGTATTCGAACTTATGAACTTTATTACTAGTATTTTCAAACGCTGATAAATTAGGTCGCAATCATTACATAATGGCATCTAAAGGTTTAAGTAGTTATTTTTCCGAACTACAAATCAAAATCTTTGACACACTTTGTAAGTTCACATGTCACAATATCTCATCGTTTCCATTAATATGATTGACGTGAAAAAGCATTTTAAAACGCAACCAATTCAAAACTTATAAAAACCTGTTCCCCTTCTACTTGTAACTTTCATTTAAACTGGTCCAAATCTACGTGATCTCCATTGGAATGTGCCCAAATTAACCTCTTGACATCAACGACTGGTCTCTATTAACCATTCCAGCTAACTTGTAACGGTTAAGTCGTTCTGCAATTATTTAGTTCTATCTTTTTTAAGAATCGTCGCAATATTTTATGATATTGATTCAAAGATTGTTGCTTTACTGTCAAGGAGTAATTAGATGGATGTTAATTTATCTTTCCGGTTTGGATTTTACAATCATTTCTAAGAAGATATCTCGTGTCTTGCTGCTACAATAGGTACGTTTACGTTTTTTTCAAATACTTGTCATACAACACAATGAAGTGACATTAATACCAAATCTTTGCGCAGTTAACTTGGCTTAACGCTAACCCGCTTTCCGCTCCGCTGGTCGGTTCTCTCATGTCTTGCACCACATAACCACCAGTAAATAACTTCAGAGCCCCGACTGAGCACTAAAACGCTGAGCTGTAAAAACGTCCATTCGCTTTACGTCCACCATTGGCAGCTGCAGCGGTATTTCGCATACTTTAATACCTAATATACATATTAGTGGTATCGTAAATACATAACAGGAGAACGAAATGTCCGGATGAAATTTTGGCTCGCTGCAGTTTGACCAACTCTATTCAGAATTGTGAATTTAGTTTGCTAGCTGTTTCATGCCAGGATTTGTTAGAAATTAAGGTCTATCCAACCAAAGAGGGCATTATAAAATAATTTTGAATAGATATACACCCACAAGACCTCTGATCTGTGGTCTGTGGTGGGCTCTTATGGAGAAAGGCGTGCCTGGGAAGTATGTGCAGTTGATCCGTGCGATGTACAGTCGATGCAGTACCCAAGTTCGGTCTACCGCGGGCACTACCGGCACCTTCAATATGGCTTCAATGTGGCTTGCACCAAGGGTCAGCTCTCAACCCTTACCTCTTCCTGGTGATAATGGACGTTCTCACGTCGGACATTCAGGAGGAGGCTACCTGGTGTATGCTGTTTGCCGATGACATTTTGCTGGTGGTCGAGAGTGGCTTAGAGGTCCAGAGCAGATTGAAGGCGTGGTGGCAAAAATTGGAGAATGTTGGCCTGAAATTGAGTAGAACCAAAACGTAACACTTGTTTTGCGATTTCGGCGGTCTCTGCAGTCCTGCCGGAACGCCCATACCGATGTGCTCCGACTTCCGGTACCTCGGGTCGCTTGTTCAAGGGGATGGCGAAGTAGACCGGGACGTATCGCGCCGGATCAACTCAGGACGGTTGAAATGGCGACAGGTCACTGGAACAACTTGTGACCCACGGATGCACCTCAAGTTAAAGGGGAAAATATACAAGCCCGTGATTAGGTCGTACTGTATGGATAAGAATGCTGGGCTGTGAAAAAGATGGACAAAAAACGATTGCATGTAGCGGAGTTGAAAATGTTGAGATGGATGTGTGGAGTGGACAAAGTAAGGAATGGCTATATTAGAGGAAGTTTAAAAGTTGCGGCTGTTACAGAAACATTGAAAGGAAGTCGTTTGTCTTGGTATGGACATGTAATGAGGAGGGATGAAACACATGTAACGAAAACAGTGATGAACATGGATGGAGTGGGAGAGGAAGGCCAAAGAAAAGATGGATGGATGGTGTGAGGGATGACATGAAATACAAAGGAGTAAATGATGCCATGACGCAGGGAAGAATGGAAAAAGGAAACGTGTTTCGCCAACCCCAAATGAAATGGGACAAGGTCAGAAAGATGATGATAGAAGCACAAAACCGGTCGAAGTGGCGATGCTTAGGGACGGCGTATGTCCAGCAGTGGATGTCTTTCGTCTGAAATGATGATGATGCACCCACTTAACTTAATTTTCCAGTATTCGATCGATATGTTAAATGCTGTTCCAACTTCGACAAGCCATTTGGGTTCCCGGTACATTAAGAATCCAACACCTTAACTTAAAACTCCGACTAACCCTTCAATTTCATATGACCCTGGTACCCAGACCTCCCGCGTTACATTCGGACTGTCATATAGATGACGCTATAGTTATAAAAGTGCGCGTCATGTGTGTTTTATATCTCGTAAGTGCGGCACACATCTGGCTGCCTCGTTACTGCGTCTTACGGAGATACTCTCCCGTGAATTATGGTTTATATTACTAGCCTTGTGACTTTTATTAAGTTTTGTAGTCACACTGAAGAAACTTCCGACAGAATGGAATATAGAACATAACTCCTGCCTGCTTCTGAGAGCAAATGGAACTAAATCAATGTAACCTTTCGCTTTACACCTCCGTTTCGTGAAGGCAATCAATCCGCATAGTTAGAGCCGAGTGAGTTCACCAAATACGTGCTCTAATTAATGTGACTTGTAAATCACTAATCAATATTAGACAAAGATCAAAAAACTGGACGTAGATGCTCCGTTTCTATAAGGAATCGCTAATTAAATGGTATTTAAAGATAGCAATAATCTGTGGGTCAAAATAACCACTACAGGCTCCACCTGATACAGCTAGAAGGCGTCGTGACAGACACCTTAGAAGACGGCGAGACGAGAAAAAAAAAAAACAAATTACCAGTGGTCTAGTTTAGTCCTGGATCAAAAGAGCTGGAAGTCTGATTTGCCCAGCAGCGGGATGATGCAGGCTACCAGTAACAGTAAAGATAGCTATAGTGATCCTTTGTTCGTTTGTTTATCGATGGTTGCTAATAACGACAGTATTCTACTGCGTGGACGCTGACGTGACAGGAATGACTATGAAGCTTGAACATCGCGATGTTTTGTTTTAAATGTTGTTTATTCATTCTGACTTACCAATCCTGCTTCTAGATGATAAATTCTTTTTCTAAACATTCATGAACAGCTAATGACATTCTCCAAAAGGACGACTGAAAACGCAATCCGTCAATTTAAACTTAGTTTGTTCAATCATTCATTTATCCAAGCTTACTATTACTCAAAATAACAACAAAACTACTACTACTTACTTCTACTACTTGTATTATTCAGAAATCTTAACAGTTTCCAATGTAAATCATTAATACTTCGTTACAAGTCTTTCATCTCAATCATCTGGTGTTTACGATAAGCGACTCTTCAGTTGTGAAGATATATCCTCTGTGGGTGGCGATGTAAAAAGATTTCATCCGACAGCATTGTTAGCAATTGTTTACTTTAAAATTCGATATATGGCTATTACTGTAAAGAAAACAACAAACTTCTAAGAACTTAATCATTCCTACAAACACATATTTAGTGTTCCAACGATAATTTCTTGGAACTCGGTGGCGCAGACATCTGCCTCGGCGACTGTTGTCACGGCTATTCTTCAATAACTATAAATCTTGTGCGTGTAACATCGTATCAACGTATTATAAACATGATCGTACTTTCATAATTTTATAGCGTAAGAACCTATTAATGTTCAGTGATCAAAGGTTCGATGATGGCAACACCGTATCGTGTGTTAGTCACAACTCACCATTCGTTCCCCACATTGATTATCGTAGATTGCATCGAAAATAAACACCAGCTAGTTTGTAGTCATGACTATTTCTTTTTCTGAGAATTTCGTTATCTTGAAAATGTTCTGAGGTTGTTTTTCCAGTAGATAATTTAACGGTAATTAAGCTTCATACTGCTAAGCGAGGGGCCCGTGGCTAAATAATAACAGCCGTACAGGTCGATCGATCAGGTTAAGCTACGCTTGCCGCGGTTGGTCTGTGGATGGGTGACCATCTTTACATACCGAGACCCCTCCGTGCTTCGGAAAGCACGTTAAGCCGTTGGTCCCGGCTGTCATTTGTGGATCTTTGACAGTCGTTACGGGTAGTCAGAGTCTGACAACCAGTCTTACCTAGGGGTATCGTATAACCCAGTAACTGGGTTGTGGAGGTCAGTTAGGCAGTCGCTCCATGTAAAATACTGGTATTCAGCTGCATCCGGTTAGACTGGAAGCCGACCCCAACATAGTTGGGAAAAGGCTAGGCAGATGATGACTGCTAAGCGGGAAAAACAGCCACTTATCTTCGTTAGAGACGTAAAAATGGCTGAATTTAGGTAAATCTGGTTTTGCTGGACCAGGGACGCACATTATTGCAATGTTTTCTAGAGAACTAGTTCTGTGTGAACAGCGGCTAATGTATTGCTTAATACCTAATCTATCGTGTCTCTGCTTTCATACCAGATTTTTCTAGCTCGATCGTGAGAAAGTCCCATAAACAGTGATCTACGAAGTGACACTGTAGATGGGAGTCCAACATTCATTCACCGCTTTTCCCAAAGAACGAGCACGTTCAAACACTCGTTCATTTTTCTTTTGAAACAGGTTTCTCTGCGCGGGCTGTTGCGTCGTGACTTAGTTTATAATTTATTGTGAATTGTTTACTTGGATACTTTTCCACTGCGCTCTGTTGGGCGAGCTCTTACTTTCTGTCACTAGTCTATCAGATCTCTTCAGTCGAGCACTATCATAATTCAAATCGTCAGTTTCCTAGACGATAAAGTTTCTAGACGTGGTTTTTATCTCATAATTATCGCTGATTTACAGAAGGTTGTGTAAATTGCGGCAATTCTCCGACGACTTTATTTATAAGTGTTCGTGGAAAATGTGCGTCGTTGTAATGCGTGGCGGGTGTCGATCAGCGGCCAGCGCGCATGCGCGCAGCCAGCCGTAGTAATGCGCGCTGCGCCCGCGCCGACCCCACCCATTGTATGGAGATCGAGAACAACATAGATCAGGCAGTAGATAGGTCACTGCTATGGGTGCGTGGGATGCCTATAACGTGCATAAGTTCATGTTCAGTCAATGAAAAGAATTGATTAGTTTGCTTCTACAGAAGAACGAACTATCGAAGATCTCTGCTTACAATATATGGATGAATCGATCGCTTACAATATCCATCGAAGGATTAAGTACCATCAAATATTTTTTTAATAATGTTTATTGAAATCCATATTGTTCCAGTCCTAAAAGTTGTGAAACTTACCAATGTTAGGTACTAAACCTAAGTCTAAAACTACGCACAAAATAACATACAATCCGCATATGTTACCAAACCAACAACTACACAACGGTGAGAAAGAAATAATTTTCAAAGAAATCTATTCAGATTAGGCAACGTAGGTACTCGATCAGTCCTACACAAGCTTTCCAGTAAAGTCGAAATACTGTCAGTAAGATTATGCAGTTCGATCACAGCGTTGAGCTCATACGTATTCTCTTAGAGAACGGAACCATTAAGCTTTATAGCCAAAAACTACGATAGAATACCTACATAAAATCTACGTTCAAAACTACAGTGGTGCATTTCAGATGTACGGCCGATGGCGTACGCATGACGTTAAATCAAGCTATAAGCGCTCATCAAACATTCTGGAAGAAATAATACTTACTGCCTTTCCCAAAAGTTTTATTACGCAGTCACTAAAGGGAATTTGCCATACTTACATTCCTCTGAATTTAGAATATTTCAACTTTATTTCTCACCCGTTATTTTTCAACAATTATTGATTGAATAGATTGTAATTAAAAAATCATCGACGACAATTGAGGTTATAAAATTAATCTCATCTCATATCTGTCAAATAAATAAAATCTTTATGGTGATTTAAAATTAGTATAAATACATCAAATTTAAGCACTCATTTTGTAAGTAGCAACACAAATTGGCACCCACAGGTAACTTTCTGATCCATTTGTTTACATTTTCAACTGATTGTTTTGGAACAGACCATATCTATACAAGCTGGCCTCTTATTGTACGGAAAGCCTATATAATACGAGATCAGCTTATTCTGAATATGTATAACTTGACGTGTCGTCTTGTGTACCTTGTCCTCACAGAGGGAGCCAAGTCTTAGGCATAATACTGGCAGTCTGTTGACAACTTAGTGACGTAACTGATAGATATGCGTTGGTGATAACAGGGAGGTCGGTGTGCGATGTGCGTTAGACGGGTGACGTCAGATATCCTTAGCGAGGTCTTGAAGTTTTAGGCACGTTAACCACTAGAGCACCCTAACTTCAACGTTTTATTAGTGGCTCTTGTGAAAGATTCACCACAATTTCGTCAGTATGTATATTACTTACTTTTAAAGCCCATCAAACAAAGGGGTTGGTTAGTTCAGCACCCTAATTGCACTAGTAATGACAATTCCTTTCATTTTGATAATATGAGAAATCCATTGCTGCGAACATTTTTTCAAACATAATTATAAAGTAAAAGGTTTCGTTTTACTGACAGAATAAAAAGGATCCGGGGGCAGCAGATTTTATTGTCCTAAATGACTTTTTTATAGTTGGATTTTGTGAGTTCTCAAGTAACGATAGTTAAGAAGGTACGTCTACCGGTCAGTCGGCGCCGTTGATTGCTATTTATTATATTGCTTGTGCTTACTTCAGAGAAGAAAGACTAAGGAAGTTGTTGATGTCATATGCACCAAAAAAAGTCACCCCAAGTAATGTTGCCGCAAAAACTGTCAATAAAAGTATAATTTCCATCGCTCCACTTACACTTTATTTACGGCTTTTCACAAGTTACAACGATGCAGTAGGTAGGTACTGATAGATATGCACTGTTGATAACAAAGCAGTCTCTTTGCACAGGCTACTAAAGTGCTAACGTCATCCGTCCTCACAGAGGTCGCTTGGCGTTAGGCACAACCGGCAACCGTTCACAATCTCCATAGTTTAAAATGAAATGTGTTCGTTCACCATAGTGATCGCTATGTGGACCACGCTATGGATATTCTTATTATGTATAGAAGAACAAGAGGGAACACTGAACAGCACTTCATCGTCTAGCCGTGGAAGGGGCCTGGTGACCTGTAACACAGGTTTTTCCCAAAAACCTATATCAGGCACCAGTCTCTCATAGAGGTGGAATACCGCTGAGACATTTTTTCAACTTTAAGTTATCTTTGTGAAGACAGAATAAATGATAAATTGTTATATTATTATACAGTAGTAACACCAAACCTGTCACACGCAATGCGATTAGGTATAAAAGTCAGTAATCAAATAAAGATAAAAAAAAACTACGAAAGCCATATTATTACACTATTACAAACTTTTATTTAAGTAACCTTGTTAGTTAGAATGTATTGGTCAAATCTAGCAAGCTACATTTAAACCACTTTCTCATATCCTACGGAGTTGAAATATTACAATGCTGATTCTGTTTCGAAGACAATGCATTTTTAAGATCCATCATGCCCATGGTTATATTTCGTATTTTAGTTTTTTAAGAAGGTTTTTACTTAAACTCTATTTATAAATTTAACCATATAAATTTAACCAGACAAACAGACATGAAGAAAAAAACAGAAAAATACGTAGATACGATAAGCATCGTACCTACCTACCTACGAGTACAACTTCAGAAGTAAAGCCGCTGTCCAAGTCAAATGTTAAAAGGACGTGTGTCTGACACCTACTATGTTATTTAATGTTATTCGTGATTTCAGGTACACAAAAAGTTTTCCCAGCTTTTCAAGCTGGAATGTTATGTTGCGCTATACCTTTAAATAGAGAATCCCCTTTCGACCTAAATTTTCGGATCCTAAAATGAGTGTCATTAAATATGTATTCTCGTCGCAAAATGGACCTACCATTTTACTGAAGATATGAATGCGACACTTATCTTGTCACTTGCGGGATTTAGAACTGTGTTTAATGTGACCTAGATATCTATCCAGGGTCATATAAACATTTGAGAAAAACTTCGTCTGCATTTATTTATTTTGAACCTAAAAAAGTCGTATGAACGACGATTTCAGAAAACGAAAATATGAGTAAAAACCCGTACAAACTGATTCCATTAGGTACGGTCAGCAACTAAATCGATTAACTTAACACGTTGTTTTTACAAATAATCTAAATCGGCGCAAAATTATTCGTTACACTATTCTTAGCATTTCATGTAAGTTGTAGTAAGTGTTTGTGTTATTTTAATTTTACATCTGCCCCGTTTTTATGGTTCCGAACATACACTTAAGTACTTACCTACAAAAAAAAGTTCCCCTCATAAATCTGTTTAATATTTAAATAAAAACAATACATTCGTTTCTATCACATACAGCCAACACATAAAACTACTTTACCACATCCACTGTGATAGATATGCGCCAGTGATAGCGATGCAGTCACAGTCCGAATACGAGGGATGACGTCACCAACCTCGCAGAGCTTACCGAACATTAGGCAGTAAACTCGATCATAGAACAATATCCTTTAATAAACACGTTTACTAGCGGCTTTGTATGATAGCACTTGAGGGTTAGAAGTTTTGTAAATATTGGCAGCCAAGTGTGTGGGAATATGGGTCATGCTGGATGCTGCCGGCAGGGTATGTCGTGAGAAAATTTTGGATATGAATTTGGATGGCTATAAAGAAGGACCGCAAGTGTGATGGCTGCAGGAATCCGCAGGATGCGGGAAACACAGAATCGGTCGAAGTGGTGGTGGTTGGGGGAGGGAGCAGTCGACGACTTTCGGCTGAAATGATGATGATGGAAGAAAGAGACCCAAAGAAACGTTGGATGGATTGTGTGAAAGACGCTATGGCTAGAAATGCAGCCAACTGACGACTGAAATAAATAGGTAGGTATATGGAACAAGAAGTGTCTTGCTCCATATAGTTCTTTCGCCAGCTATGAATGAATGGGAATGTATACCCCGGATACTCAAACGACGCCTAAATTCAAGATTTTCTTTTCAACGGGATGTTGAAAGAAACGCTCTTGTGAATTAGACCTACGTTAACATAGTTCGAAACAGTGAAGGAAAACATCGTGATGAAACCGCCATGTCCTAGAACCAAAAATTCGAAGACATGTGACTTCTACTAACCCGCACTGGGCCCGCGTGGTGTGAGACAGGAGGCCTGTGTCCCAGCGTTGGGAACACTATATGCTAACATAGTTCGCCAAATGAGTAAACGATGGCTTTGAAGAAACTGAAGACAAAAAGTGAGGACGACGACGACGGAAAAGCTGTTAAAACTTTTTGTCAGATTTTAAGTTAAATATGCAAATACAAGAAGATGGAAAAGGGACACGGGAGGTTTTGCTGAAGTTATAAAACATATTGAAGAGGGGGCCGTGGCTAAATAATAACAACCGCACAGGTCGATTGATCAGGTTTAGCTACGCTTGCCACGGTTGGTCTGTGGATGGGTGGCCATCTTTACATACCGAGACCCCTCCGTGCTCGGAAAGCACGTGAAGCCGTTGGTCCCGGCTGTCATTCGTGGATCTTTGACAGTCGTTACGGGTAGTCAGAAGCCCGAAAGTCTGACAACCGGTCTAAGACTGGTTTTCAGACTTTCGGGGTTCTGACTTACTGACTTACTGGGATGTGGAGGTCAGATAGGCAGTCACTCCATGTAAAATACTGGTATTCAGCTGCATCCGGTTAGACTGGAAACCGACCCCAACTAAGTTGAGAAAAGGCTAGGCATATGATAGAGCATGTTGATATATATTATAGTAAATCGTATGTATGTGTTTATAACCTATTTATGTATTTGTCTAGTGTTTTATTTTTTTTTTATTTTTATCATCGTCGTGTCAACCAAAGCACCTGCCATCTTATCTCTTCACCACCCTTGGTTGACTGGTAGAGAATGCCTAAGGCATTAAGTCCGCCTTTGTACCTTTTGTGCGAGAAGTTTAAATAAATAAATAAATATCATTAACGACTTGGTAACTAAAATCCATACTGATATTAATTCGAAAGTAACTCTTGTCTGTATGTTACCTTTTCATGCCTAAACCACTGAACGGATTTCGATAAAATTTGGCAAGGAGATCGACGGCATCCTTGGAAAGGACATAGGCTACTTTTTGTCCCGGTAGCACGTTCCCGCGGGATAATTACCTACAGCAATGCGAGCGAAGTCGCGGGAAAAGCTAGTAGGTAGTGAATATTTTGATTGATACATTTTATTTACCAATCAAGTAAAATGTGCTTTATTTGATTAGCAAGTAAAATGTATAATTCAAATTCGCAATGTTTTTTTGATGCTGCTGTTCGTACCAATATCATTAATATTTGTATGTTCAAATCTACCAACTAATGCTGTGTTCTGTGGTCAAATCAATAGAAGTAATTAATCGTTATATAAAATCATGTAACCAAATACAACCTCAAACAGATTGCTGTCGATGTGAAATCCGTATTACGAGAGTGCGAGAGTGCAATTCACGCTTGACAGCTTTTTTAATTAAACGGCAAACTAAAAATAGTAGGTCCGTTTTGATGAATAAAAATGTACAAGTAGAAGGATTAGTGCAGAACAACTGATTAAAGAAATAGTACTTGCAGTCCCAACCCCAGCTAGGAATAACGTAGTAGAGGCAATGCAATTTGAAAGGCCAAAAAGTTGTGTATTTGCAAAAGTAATGAATAAGTTTTATTTTTTTAAGAACGTTCACAGTCAGATTTCAATCTCAACCTGTTAAAAATACCTTTTGACATTGATTGCGACTACGTTTTTGACGTATTTAATTTCGGAAATTGGCCTTCAGATTGGAACTAGTATTTTTTTAGATTGTACGCATTACTCTTAGAACGTCATAGTGATCTGTGATACACACTATTGATCCCAAAACCGCCTTCCGTTTATACCTTCTTAGTGTTTCGCATTAGAGGAGGAACGTGAATGAAGCACCACGACCCTGATTACTTTGTTAAATACTATATTGTTCAAATCTGTAAATTCATATTATTTCACTACGTACCTTCTCCATATTCTTTTGTATCTGTAGCCATATACATACATATAAGGCACAAACGAAGTTTCTGCCTCTAACAAAGTTAAGACTGCTACGAGCAAAACAAAATTGGTGTGAACCTCTCAAGTGTTACACACAGGCGTGGCTCTTCCTTGCTGATACAAATTTATTGATTCCCAAACTGTTTCTAAAAGTTTACGATCCGAAATTGTTAGGAAAATAGTCGTTTATCCTTCATGTAAGAGGTAACTAGGGAAACGGGTTGTGTTGTGTTGTATTTTAGACTTCTAAAAGCTTATTGTTTTGTGAGAATCGTCGTATACAACGTGTAACGTTAAATGCGCAAAACCTGAAAATAGTTTGATCAGAATAACGAGCAGAATTAATTTAACCACTTTTTAATATAGGTCACATTTTTCAAAAAATCTTCATTAAAAACGTTGCCGTGACTCCTCCCTCGATAAAGCGTCGTCGCAGACGCAAGAAACGATCAAAATCAAAATCAAAAGTCATTTATTCAAACTAGGCTGAGAATCAGCACTTTTCGAACGTCAAAATTACAAAAGACAGTCCCCCAAAACGCCCGCCCTTCACCACTTCCTAGTGCTTTCGCTGGGAAGAAGAAGTGGCGCAACAAACTCCCCAGCAGCACAGCTGTCTGTTCAGTTAGAAAATACTTGACTGAATACAATACAAGGTATGCAAAGCAATTAACATTACAAGACACAGAACGCTAAATTAAATTATTTGCCATATGTCAGCTAGCAACGCCAATATACCAAGAAATACAATAAAAAACTATACGTACTCAAGCAAAAATTAATAAATAATAATAATACTCAACAACTTTCACACAACGCCATCTAGTCCCAAACTAAGCAGAGCTTGTGCTATGAGTACTAGACAACTGATAAACATACAAATATATTTCTAAATACATACATATTATAGATAAATTACACCCAGACAAAGAACAAATGATCGTGCTCATCACACAAACATTTGTCCTAGGTGGGAATCGAACCCACGACCTTGGGCATAGCAGTCAGGGCCACTGACCACTAGACCAACAGGCCTGTCAAAATGGAAATTAAATAAAAGCCTCCAGGTATAAAGGGCGTGACCGCTAACATATTTATGCAATGCTGGGTTCTGTTTACATAGCTGTCGTTTGAAGTCACAAATGATAAACTAGGACCATCGAAGGAAACTAAATAAACAAGTTATTAATAATGATAACAATAATAAAACCATGGTCAGCAAGACGACCAGTCACCACAAGCAGCACCAGTTCACGAGCATAACGCAAAGATCAGCCATTACCCCCCTCGCCATATTTGAGGGAAGGAGACAACCCGACCCCCGACGCTACCGAAAGCAGTGACATCTAAGGGAGCATGACGAACTTGCTGCCGGTTGCTCAGGTAAGAATAATATGATCAATCGTCGAGGTCAGTAGCTAACCACATATTGCAATCAACTCATTAGAAAACATTGAAATGGGTTGATTATGTCAATAATAAAATAAAAATAAAATTAAACTGATTTGACTTATACAGCCCAATAAAGACAATTGTATAATGAGCTCATATAACCTATCAGTAATCTAATTCTGGAGAAAGAACATAAACATTGTCTTGAGTTAATCAGGGCGACCAACTATTCTTATCGTTTAAGTAGTCATTGATGGAATAGTATGCCTTTGAACAAAGGTTGTATTTTACTTGAGCTTTAAATGCATTAAAAGGCAAATCTAGCAAAGAAGAGGGTAGCTTGTTATAAAAGGCTATACCAAGCCCAACAAATGAGTTATGAACCTTATGAAGCCGGTGAAAGGGAGCACGTAGTTTGTCCTTATTTCTGGTGTTAACATTGTGAATATCACTGTTTTTAGTATACAAGTGTATATTTTGCCTAATATATAAGATGTTGGCAAATATGAATTGTGATGCAACCGTGAGAATACCAATATCTTTAAATAAATCTCTTAGAGAAACTCTAGCCCCTAGCTGGTAAATTGCTCTAACAGCTCGTTTTTGAAGGACAAATATATTTTGTATATCAGCTGCTTTGCCCCACAGCAGAATACCGTAGGACATAACGCTGTGAAAATAACTAAAATATAATAAACGAGCTGTATCAACGTCAGTGTACTGTCTTACTTTCCTGACGGCGTAGGCAGCCGAACTGAGCCTTCCTGCTAGGCTCGATATATGAGGTCCCCACTGAAGTTTGGCATCTACTGTTATTCCCAGAAAAACTGCTGAGCTCACAGTCTCAAGCGCCTCTTTATCTAAGACGATGTTGGGTCCTAGATTTCTAACATTCGGTAAGGCGAACTTTACACATTTCGTTTTCTTGCAGAATGGCCAGTAAAACTAAAACAGCACATAAAACCTTTACAATTTTTTAATGACTTATTTTCTCTCTGAAATAGGTCAATTGAATTAAAAATCGGTTGGGGTGTCTGAGGTTTTGCGCATTTAACGTTACACGTTGTATACAAGATGTAACTTAAATAACGCACAACCTCTTAAAGGGTCATTGTACTCATCATTATGAACAACTTTTACTATGGGACCAAACCGGAAATCGCGAAAAAAAAATCAGCTGTTCCCTACATTTATGTTCGCATAACTCGTCAAAATGTAGGGAACAGCTGATTTTTTTTTCGCGATTTCAGGTTTGGTCCCATAGTAAAAGTTGTTCATAATGATGAGTACAATGACCCCTTAAGAGGTTGTGCGTTATTTAAGTTACACCTTGTATACGACACGAACAAATGTGTTGTACTCATAATATTAGAACACATTCCACATTCCTACTGCAATAAGCTGTAACTTCATACTTTTGAAATGTTCGCTTTTCGAAGAGCTTCTTTCTATCTATGGGACTCTCAGAATGAGTAACTGAAAATCGAGTTATAAGATTCTAGGTATTCAAAAAATCTGATAGACCGTCAACCGTATTAAAATCTTTGTTATGTCTGTATTGTCTATACTTTTATACTAATATTAAAAACTACTAAAATTAGTTTGTATTTATTTATTTATTTATTTAATACTTCAAGCACATAAATGTACAGAGGCGGACTTAATGCCATAGGCATTTTCTACCAGCAACCATGTCAACCTTTGGGTGATGCAGGGACAAACAGTAGTAGGTGCAATCATGAAAATTCAGGAATAAATATTTTAAATATAAAAATACACATAAACCTATTAACAATATAAAGAATATATATACATAATCGAAATTAACAGTTTAATATAAAGTGCTTGTAATAAGTCTTATTCATTTATTAAAATCTAGATATATAATCTGGAGAGAAAATAGGAAATGTCAATTAGTATTTTATATCCTCTCCTCAGTGTTATGTTATTGGTTCTCATTTTCTATCATGCATTATGTTCTTTAATTTATTTCGATCATACACTCTTAAGACTTTTAGACTCACGGTACTTACCTACTTGTAGTTTGTAGAACTGTGAGAAATTGTAACTTCTGTTTAAATACTGTTTCTCCTACACCCAGATTCAAAGCTCTGTTAACATAAACAATTGGTACTCAAGCTTCCCTCCAAGTTAAGTTGTAAGAAAAACAATCGGAAGTAGCGAGACAGTCAAACAGTTCCAACTTCCACTCGAAACAATGTTCAGAATTGGGATGTTCAAAGTAAATCGTGATTTGTTTTAATTTACGAAATAGTACCCAATTTAATGTCAAATAAGTGGCTATACACAATGTATTTCAATTTCAAAAGAAGTGCGGTAATCGCGTAACACACTAACAGTAGGAATGGCTTTGATTTTGACAGTTCAACAACATTCATTGCGTTATTTACGTTGTTGAGCAGACAAAGTTCAAACATATGAAGCAATGGATTAGCTAATGGATAACCTTCAAAATTATTCAGATTGTTATTCATAGTATGTTACGCAATTAGGGTGAAGGTATTCTCCAGAACAATTACTTCACTTAGTATAAGCCGGGTCATTACTATCGCTAATACTTTCATTAAAAACGACTTCTTCAGCAGTCTCTTCATCGTTGATATTAATATGGCTACTGTATTCTTTTACGAGTAACTTCCAACGACCATAAATAAACCTCTTTTATTCACCAGTCTGTATTCTCAGCCTTACGTTCCAAAACATTTCAGTGCGCAGTTTGATACCACTCTAGACGTAACTATAATCCTTTCAACCCAAACGGGATGTTTGAATTAATGCTATGCATATTATTAAAGGCTATATATCCACAAATGCTTACAAAGTTTCCTTAATGAGAAATTATAGGTAGAGAAATAGCTTCAACACTGTGAAATACTACCGTCGAAGAATCTAATAAAGAATGAAGGAGATATTTTCCATTCTTGTGTTATGATAACAGTCGATCGAGACAGTTCACTTTATACAAATATGTGTAGATGTCGTCAGCTGTCTGTGAAACTTTTTCTTGAGCTATTTGATGTCTGTCCAATGATAAATAAAAGGCTAACATAGGTATAATGCACGAAAAAGAAATTTTCTCGAAAAGAGCTCACCAAATCCTCATCACCAAACTTGCCCTCTGAGTATCACTTGGCTATTTCTAGACTCTCACGATATTTTCATATCTAATCTATATTTCTATATATCGCATCAGCGGTATAGCAGCGGCGATATAGTGACCTTATTGGTGATGTTCTTCAGAAAGGCCAGGTGCGTAGTACTCGCAACCTGAGTGCGTTTATGAACGTAAACGAGGCAAAAGGTTAGTACTTTAGGATCGTAGCAGGTGGCGTTCTATAGTTTTTGACTTCCCCGCATGAGAAGAAGGCGTGAGTTTATGTATGTATGCGTGAATAAGCGGTAAGTAAGACCAACTCAAAAGTAATAATGACAGTGGATTTTTATACTATATACCTCTCGACTATATCATATATATTTAAGGCTCTTTTTCAACCACAATGAAAAGCGTGGATCACGCACATACATACGTAACCTACTCTGCATTTAATTTCGCCTATCTCTGGCTAAGTAAACGCGCTGTAAGGGTTCTTTGAAACTACCCACCTTATTGGATTGGTATATGTGTGCAATATTAAAATGTAAACAGAGAAGCTATTCCTTAATCAATTTTCTCCCCTTTTTGTTGGTAGAGGCTGGGCTTTATGCATCCCTGGTATCCGACTACCCCTCATATTGGGTGGCTTTTAGACGTAATTGCGTCGCAGAGAAAAGATAGTGTTGACTGAAATTATTTTTGGAGAATTTACGAGGCTTTTGCTTTGTCTCTGTTGAGATTAATTCAGAAAATTGATTTTATAAATTGTTCTTTAGTTAAGTTTTCAAAATCAAGCTATATAATATTGACACGTTTTGAAAGCATGAGGAGCTAAAGAGCCTACGTAGAAATACTTTTGGCGATACTCTTTCTCTTTTATATCCTACTAGTTGCGCCACGCGGTTTCACCCGCATATGTCTCGATGCCGTGGGCATATTGGGATAAAAACTATCTTATGTCCTAATCCAGGTCATGGTCTACGCATATGGCAAATTTCATCCAAATCTGTTCAGCCGTTTTAGCGTGAAAGCGTAAAAAACAAAGATCTTTTCTCTTTATAATACGAGTGCTAATAAAACTGTATCTAATGCTAATAAAACTGGAAACCTTGTCACCAAAAAGAATATATAAAAACGGCGCAATATCTGTCTGCGCCTTGACACCTACAAATCTACGTCTTTTATTCATAATAGAAACCATTGACAATTTAGACTTATTACAATTTCAGCAACTCCCAAGGTTTGGAGCTGCCACTCATTTGAATTAGCGAAGGTCGGTTTCATTCACGTTCGTGTAATATTTACATTCGGTCTCCTACGGTGACTGTACCCAGACGACCGCGGCGTATCGAATGTTGTTATGACATCAGCCTGTGGTTATGACCCATTTCCCACTTAGTTTGACACTGTCCCACGTTTCCGCTAAGTCACGACCAAATATGGCGCAGAATTCAACGTTATCCACTTGCAAAATTATATTCATTCCTAAATGAGAAAATATCTCCTCTTTCTTTTGAAATGTTTACCGTCTATCCCCAGTTGGCAGCAAGCTTTCAACGAATGTTTTTCGACAAAAAGGCTTAGTATTCCTCCTCCTTCAAATAGAACCTACAATCCAAGATGCTTATCACGTTGTTTCCATCACCTGATCACAACGTTCCGAATAGGTGGCCGCAGTTTTGCATAACATCTACGCGAAGGGTTATAAAGAAGTCAGGAAACGTAGTCTTCGGGAATTGGAATCTTTTCTTTATGTCTACGGAGCTAAAGCTCAGTTCTCTGCGGCAGGAGTTTTGCGCACCGTAAATGTTGTTGGTTGGTTGCATGCAGACCTGGTTCGCAGTGCGCATGCGTGTTGAACCCAGAAGAAGCACCTGAGGTCTACGGTTTAGTAGCCGTTCCTGAACCGAGGGGAACGCACGTCTGTTGCGGAAAGAAATGCTTTGGGTGGAACTTTCTAGATCAATGTAGGCGTCCGCAACTACGCCATATTTAGGAGGTTGGTTGTTCGTTTTGTCGAGAGACATATCTGTTTTTGATTATTGATTTACTGAAGCTTTTAAATGGAATCGTGTGTAAATTAGGTCATAGACACAACACATAATTACGGTACAGCAAAGTTCAATAACTTTAGAATATTGAAACGAGTGAGAGAAGTCCGCGTTTCTTTCATAAAATGAATGCATAGACTTTCTCAGTTATTCTTAGTTAGTCATTTTGCTCGCTATCTATTCTATACCACTACCACTGGGCTTTTTATTTTTAACATTATAATATAAAAGTTCTTCAACCATCACAATATCATAACTATCTATAAGTATAAATAAATAGGCACGCTTAATATCTAAACAACGGAGAGGCCGGATGATAACAGGAAGACGTAGTACACACGTTACGCAAATTGTTTTGTTCAACAATGTGTTATGAAATAGTGTTCATTCAAAACATTATAATTTATACGAACAATCACGTTACTTATGTAGGTCACAGCGATAGTAAGGACACGACATATTCATTCAAATTAAAGACGGCGACGCATTTCATTTGGACTTGTTTTCGTTTCAGTCTATCGGAAATGTTCGGGCTGTGAATCTATGATCAAACGTTTTAATGCTCTCTGTACATCATGGTGCGTAATATTCTCCGTTATATCGTGCTTTTTATGGTTCTTCATTGTTAATTTAGGCGTCTTCTTTCTTCCTTTTAATTTAGATCCCATCTTCACGTTCTTGTAATAATTCTTCTAAAGAATAAGTAGTCTAATTTAAATAATTCTGTTGCAATGTAATCATTATCTGTATTCTAGTTGTTGGCAGTACCAGTCTTTGTTCTGCCGAACGAATTTGTAGATTTTGTGTGTTTTTAATATTCATTCTCCTTAGTCGACATTAGTCCACTTTACATAAGAATCTATTTATAATGTTATCCTCGGGTATGAAGTTAATCAGTCTTATTAACTTTTTTTCCATATCTGAATCTGAGACTGTTTCACAATGAGATATTATGACAAAAATATTCATAAATTTAATACATTCACCATCAGATACAGGGGAGACTGCATACTTATCATACGTACGCTTGGCTCATTCAATACATATGGCGGACTACAAAGTTACACAACTAGTTCAAACCGGATCGGAATAATTAAGTTTGTAATTCGTACTAGTGCTATCAAGCCCCCAAGGAATGCAGAACGAACTTGAAATACATTTGAATTAAACGGTAAAACGTTAGATGCTAGTGGTCTTAATATAGGCAATAAGGCATATATCAATGAAGTTGTGAGTGATATTGGTGTCGATTATTAGCTTTATAATAATAAGGTATAATAAAAGCTAGATAACAATAAATCGTCTTTTATAAAACAAAAATCAATACGCAATATGAAAGTTGGAGTAAGGCATAGGTAATAATGAAATTCTTGCTTTGCGATGAACGTGGTTTAAAAACGTGTTTATTTGTCAGCCCTTTAATACTTGTATTACGCATGAATACAAACTAATGACGACCGTTAACAAGAGCAGTAATTCTACCTTCCATCTTTATGATATCTAGACTTTTACGACTGGCGAACTGCTTCACATGGGATTGTTTCTTTATCTTTTATCTTTACAACGAATATTTCAAGTCAGAACCAGAAATAAATTATTATAAGGAAAGTAAGTTTTTGAAATTACATATGTTGGAAAAAGGCAAGTGTTTGTTTGATTTCACGTAAAACTTCGTATTTATGTATCTTCGTAATTATTTGATAGGTCACTGATCTCATGAGTTCCCTACGGATGAAAAAAGAAAAACAGAAATAAAGTATTAATAAAAACTAAAAAGGTTGATCCAGCCGTGCGATTCTGTAACCATCTCACCGTGAAAACTTGGGTGAAGTGAGCGTGGAGTGAGTCGTCAATAGTGTCAATCCCTAGCATCAGTATGACTCACAGCTCACTCTAAGCTCACTTCACCTTAGTGATCACGGTGAGATTTTTCCAGAATCGACCGGTTGGTGTTAATATTTATCACTACATCTGATTCATTGGCAGTTTCAGAAAAAAATTATCGAACAACCCTTACATACTTCAGTTTTATTGATTTCCATTTCCACGGTCTAATTCTACCCCACTTCCACGAACACCACTTCTTATCTTTTATTAACACTTCAGTGTAAAGTCTCGCTACTAGTCGACATTTCACGCGAAAGCTTTTTGTGTTCGAATAGTATCCAAGCCCTTACAAACGGTCACGTAATGTCCACGCTGGGAACGAACCAACTGTCCATACAATCGTAATTAATAGTTGGAGGTGTGGAAAGAACACTGTCATCATTTTATGTGCATTGCTCATTCTAGGAAAGGGGAGGAAAGTAAATGTTTTGCTTTATGCATTATGCAGCCCTAGTATCAGTCACTCTTGAAACTAGATTGTTTAGGTAGTCAATACCCTAAGGTTAGGCATGATTTTATACCTTCTTAAAAGTTTTGGTTAAACTTTCTGTAATAAGAACACATTTAGATTCTGTGCCTTGGTAATCTATCTCTCATTTCTAATTTATCTTTTTGACAGTGCCTGTTCGTAGTCTTTTCTCTTTTATTCTACACTCAGGTAAGGGGTTTGGCGCTCTCAGAGCCAGTTCTTGCCCTGATAAAATCGTGCCACTACATAAATAGGATCAAATCTATAACACGCTCAAGGTGTCTATGCTAATTCTCGACTGTAGCAGTAAATTACACAAGTATTTATTGCTTTGTTACCGTACCGCATCGGACTAAGATTTACACAATACGTATCATAATTATTCTTAGCAAGCTTACTTTTAATTGGCATCGTAAATATCCTTCACAAAGAGTTCTAAATTGCCTGCACTGTTATTAACCTCTTGTCCACCTTTGATGTACGGTGTTCTAAATTTGGCTGACGGTATTAAAGTGATAATTGTTAGAAAATATCCATAGGTTTAGAAGGTCAAAAGTCTTCATTATAACTATCTCAAGATCAGTGATCCAAAACTATTGTTCGCGAGAGAAGGCGCACCTCTAACAAACCGGGACCTAAGCCTGCCCACGTATTAGACGTGGGATTCCGAAGACACTGCCTTTAATTGCTTGACAGACTTCGAACTTATTCTGACCTTAATCCCAGCCCGAGTTTATGGTGGCACATAAAAACTTAATGGATAAACGAAAAGCGGAATTTTTAGTGCTCTGTTACCAACGGATAGGTTTTTCTAAACCTTGAAAGTCTGGCTGTTAGCTTTATACACCAATTTTAGGCAAGCAGTTTATGTTTCGTTGTCTAAAATAAGTTTAACCAAAATATGGTAATGTTTTTTGTTAGTAAAATGAACATATTCTTGTGAAAAATATTCCCATTTTGTTGGCCTCGCTGTGGCCTATATTCATTCGTTCTCATTTGGAGGCGCACTTAGGGTTCTCGCTCCCAGAGAAAACAGCAACACTCGGCGCATGTTTTACTTTTATATTCTGTAGCCTGTTAGCCTTCTGCCCGGTATTATTAATCCCGAATTTTGCCAAAATCCTTTACACGGTACTATATTATGAATATAGTGGTAGAATTCGGTGACAAGCTTCTTTCTTTGCACTCCAGCGTAACGGAGTTCCCACTAACTCGATAATACATACATAGTACTGATGGTACACATGTTCGCACAACCCGTACATTTGCGCCACGTATTAATAAGCCGCTAATAAGACAATAGCCCACGTAACACTGCCGGGGTGGGCGACTGGATCCAATTATACGATTTCATAGCGAAATCCTCGCTGACGCACATTCGCGCACTTACGTCATTTGCTGGAAATACTAGTTGATAAACTTTTTCTAGTGCTCCTTTTTCGCCGATACTGCAAAAAAAAACTATTGTTGTATATTTCATTCGTAAAATTCCGTCAAGGAATGGTCATCGGAGACTACCCTTGTATTGTCACCAGTATATGCTAATGCGATCGATTACGTCGTGGCCCCTGTCCGTGTCTATCCCTCGGTTATCGCCGAACCGCTTTTTGTATCACAGAAAGGGTTGGAATGGTCCCATCCGCCCAAAAATCGCTCGCTATGTCCTCGAGTAACGACTAGTTAACATGATAAAGAGTTTGTTGCTATGTTTTTACGTATAAGTTTAACGCCTTGGGAACTGGTATGATTTTTTATTTTGTGGTTGTTGTCAAATGGAAGTAAAATAAAACCATCAAACATACAAAATTACCTTTTACTCACCCAGAATCGTGGATTGGTGAGAGCAGCGAGTAAGTAGAGGGAAGTTGTATATTAATAGTTACTATTTGTCAGCTAGGAGCCTAGGAACATTAGTAAACTACATAAAGGTATCTAATACCTATGTACTTAAAATAGGTACAAACCCACTGCCTATTACCATAAGACTAAACAGTAGCTAATAGTTGCGGCAACAGCAGAAGCATCGCATTGTGCATAGACGACGACATTCAACCTAGTGGTTAACAACCGACCACTGTTGAAGCAAGCCTGCATCGCAATTCGCAGCTTATGGGCTGCAGACGCTGCAGTGCGGCTGAACACAAGACGTGCAATCGTCATCATTGGATATTGTGTTACTGTATTGTTAAGACGATGTATTTGTCTATCAATGTGTGTAACACTATCTTATAGGGTAAGCATATGAATATTGGTGTTGAAACAATGTCAAAAGCCTTGGATAGGTACGAAGTCCTATCCAGGTACGAAGTCTTTACAATTTTACATGTTCGAGTATTGTATTCATTATTGAAGGAGCTTTATTAGATAAGGTTTAACTATGACATATCGATATGATCAAGGCCTACAAGTTATAAAGTAAGAAACCCAGACAGATGGAAATAAATTGCCACCTACACTGCATGCCATCCTGGTACGATGAAAATGCTAAGTTTATTGCAAACCACAATATTGGAGCCACTCGTGGTACGAGTATTTAAAACTCACTGATAGATCTTATTTGGAACAATGATGTGTTTAAAGTAGTTATAACATCTTCACCAAAATGATAAGGTTATATTATAAGACCAATCGCAAAGAGCCAGTGCATACAAAGTACACTCATATTGAAATATGGAAGTGGACACCACTGATACAGACATGACTAATTAGGTACCTGACGGAGGTTGCTAGTCATGGCGATATATTTTGACAAATAACGCTTTCGTAGACAGAACTAGACGGAAAGGACTGCACTTCCAAGGAAATACTCCTACATGACAGACAGTCGCCATATTGTGTACTCATATAAACTTATCGTAGACCAATAAATACAAAATGACGTCGAAATGGAATCTATTCGACGAATACTGATCGTAAATGTCGGAAAGACCTACATAGTTGCATCTATTTTTGTCAAATAGCTGCTGCAGATAGATGAGAAGTAGAAATAAATGCACTTCATCTTTGAACTGATGACTGATGACTGTCGTTTGGATTCATTACGATAGTTTCATTAGATGAATAGTGTACCTTGTCAAAATCCGGGAACATGGATGAACTCTAAGACAGACAGGTAGAGTTACATATGTTCCATGTCAGACTGTGGGAGAAATAATTAACAAAATAATTATATTTTTTACTGAATTTTGGACAAAACTTTATTTTTTTGCAGTCCAGCGAGCGTGCTTGAGCATGGAAGAACTAGATATTAATCAAAATTGCAATGCAATATTTAGAGATCTTTGATTGATGAAAAGATCTCGGTACAACCAACATTGGTTATTTCGATCAGTTCCGAGTTGTCCAAGACTAAAAAGGGTTCGGGCTTTCGCAGACGTAGTTTTCACGTCGCAATCCAAATAGAAACGCGTAGTATTTGGATCGTGTGTGTAGACAGGGACAGAGATACTGTTGTCCTGCTCTGTCCCAGAGGCGCACTTGACCGATGAGTAATGTCGCGTAGTGGCGGGACTACGACGAGCGCCTCGGGACCAGACGATGGTGGTGCAAGTTATAAGAACAAGGAAATTTCGTGCTTTAAAAAGCGGTCTTGTCTCTCAGCTGCAGCTAGTGAAAAAACTAAGAGCAAAAGCATAAAAATACGAACCAAGGAAACCAATTACATTGTGCTAATCAGACCGCAGTTCTGTTAAACTAACATTTTATTGATTCATAAGTATCTAAACCTACAGGATAGTTGCATAACACGCTAACTGTAACAATAGCTTTCATTTTAACAGTTAAACAACATTCGTTGCGTTATTTACGTTGTTGAGCAGACAAATTTCGACTGCCGCAACAAACACTATCGATTCTGCAAATCACGTACTTCAAAGGAGAGCAATTCAAAGTTGTAATTCAATGCAAAATATTTTGTATTATTAACTTCAGTAAAATTATATAATATACAATTTTACTGAAGTTAATAATACAACATATTTAGCATCGAATACAAAATATTTTGCATCGAATTACAACTTTGAATTGCTCTCCTTTGAAGTACGTGATTTGCAGTTTCGATAGTGTTTGTTGCGGCAGTCGATTTTTCAAACACATGAATCAATGGATTAGTAATATCCCTTAAAATCATTCACATCACTATTGAAACTGGATACTGATGTCTTTACTAGCTTTCTCGTTGCTTTTGAGAATTCAGAAATGGTTTTACGTTTGTCAGTTTACGAACAAAAACCCGCTTTCCGTTCACAACTTGTGTGTTACCGCCAGTGGTGAAGAAAACTGGCGAAATGATTGCGGTGCTTAAGACGCGTCGCGGTGATGTGTCGCCTCGGTAATTGTCGCGCCGCGACGGGACAGCCCTTTGCGAAGCAGGCAAGTGACGTCACTGCAAATGAGAGAGTTTAAAAATTCAAACAGATGCATGTGTAGGACTGCTCAAGAATTATCCATGGTGTAGGTTTTTGCATTTTAGCTTAACACTTGTGTAGAAATATATTAGCTCCACTTTCGTTAAGTAGGTATTATTTATCAAAATACAAGTAATGAAGTACATATTGTGTCAGTGTGCTATATTAAAAAATGTTAACTAACCGAATCCAACCCGTTACCAATGCATGATTGGAACTTGGAACTGATACTAAGAGTATTTTATGTGCTGAGTCATTCAAAGTCATCTATTTCTCTTACGTGGGTTAGAATAAAACTATATGAACGTTCTTGAAGTTAACAACTATGCGTTCGGAAGTAATAGCTCCAAACTTAAATGAAAAGATTTAACCAAACAATCATTCTATTTAAGCTGAGCCCGCTGTACCAGGACTCCATATACCCAGACTAGTGCAGTAGTGCCCATAGTTACCGGTCATAAAGCAAAGCGACGTGCCGGCGCCCGCGCTTAAAAAACAAATAAAACGTTAAACAGCTCTAATGTGTGGGTAATTCGATTCGCCACATGTGCTCCTCTCTATTATGGAGTCCTGGTTTTGTTGCCGCAGTAACGATGGGAATTATATGTGCTGGAAGTACACACGTATGTACAGACCATCTTGGTTTTATTGGACTGTTAAATGTGAACTCGGTATTATGTTTTCTAGTCTGTTTTTGGACGTATACGGTTTGCACATAGAATTCCCAAGATCTCCTTGGGGATCTTGAAACAATATGGATCCTAACCCTTTCTTCTGAAATCGCAACTAATTCGCAGTTAAAGCCTTTACTGAGTTATCGAATTGAAGTAATAAAATGTACTTCTCTGATCATAATAACTATGGATGTATGATTTTTTACATTTGGTACACCCGAAACTAACATAATCACAAAGTTTTCTATCTTTCTAACACAAAATTGCGTTACTAATTTTCAATTTCTTCTGTTTCAGGTAAACATCATGATCATGGCTAATCAGGATATACATTAAGCCTTCGTAAGTTACTCCTAAAACTCTAATTCTCCATTAGGGGGAGACACTAATGAGATTTTCGTCTCCCCATTAAAATTGTACGGAGTTAAAATCTCTGGGCTATGCATTTTGGTGAGGTCCCTGATCCCCTATCAGCTCAACATCAGATATTACTATAAAGTCATACCTAGTGTAGATAGGAACGTATTTTAATATCTACGTAATTTCTACCCACATTGAATTCTAATATGCATGCAGGTAGCATGCTAAAATAACTGCCACCTTCTGGGATTCTGATAATTAACAAAAAGCGAAAGACATTAATTTATAGATCGTTGGATATCTTGCGGGTCCAATATAACAACATATTCTGGATGATGTTGGGGCTACCGCGCTTCTGTAGTGTATCGGGGATGTTTGCGCTGTATCGCACTGATGGCTTTCATGCCGTCATCCGCATGAAAACTGTATCCCCGTGCAGATTTCGTGTCAGCTGCAACGGAATTCTGAAGATTGTAGCAAATAGGATCTCTTCTACGATGTGGAGATACTTTATTAAGCGAGTAATTTGAATGTATTTTAATTTAAATCGGACTGTAATGATCAATTAGTTATCTGAAATAAATTAATTTTATTTTATTTACTATGCGCGCAGCCAAAGTGTGTAACTATCTGCCAGCGTCTGTGTTCCCTTCCACATTTGACCCGTCTGCATTCAAAGCTAGAGTCAATATTGCGCGATTTAAATTGGTCGCTTTTCCGTCAGCTACTGTATTCAGTTTGCGAAAAGCGTCTAAATCGCTGGTTGCCGATGCGACAGCTAAATCATGTCTGCTAAGACCCTTAGTCTGCTTGGTGTGCGGTTGGCGTAGGGATGTTTTAAACGTTAATCATGAATGATAACGCTTGACATTCTTCTAGTAGCACCGGCTTATGGCCATCGTGACGGCGACCACATATGGTCCTTCGTAGGCAATACACGTACCCACGTATATGAATAATTGTGTAGGAATTCCTCTATGGTTTTCGTAGGATCTGTCATTAGTTGGGAGGTTCAGAGAAAATTAGAACATTTATTTCTTGATACGAATTACGCTGATTTAAAATAAATATCAAAGAACTTAGCTCAAGAAACCTTCATGTTTGCGTGAAAGTTTTAGCAAACCTAGACGACAACACTGCTTCAGTCATATAATTTTCAATGATTTATAAATAGATTGTGGTTTTCTCTTCTAACCAAAACAAATATCAGCTTTAAAAATACAAATTTTCCAATTTATCGGCAACAATGAGTAGTTGCATTAGTCACAAAAAGTACAATGTTACACTAATGGACGGAAATAGCAAAGAATCGACTCAGTGCCACTGAGTGCACCTAATCTAAGTGAATCACGCGCAACCGATACGGGAAACGTGGCGTACTAGCTACTAGTAATTGACTGGTTTCTTTAAATGTCATTGCTTAAGTATTCCCTTCAAAAAAGGTAAGTTCTGTAAAATTGTAGTCACGCTTGCGATCCTCTTGGAAAACACTAGTCTTAAGGCCATACACGCAACGATAAAGTCAAGTTTTCAGTTGCGTGTAGCTAATCTTTCGTATGACTAAGGTTCTGTTTGTCTGATGATGTTAGATGATTGTAAGTTTGTAAGCAAGTCTTTAAGTGATCTAGGCATGCTTCTCATATAATTCGAAACCTAAAACTAATTTTGCCACTAAATCTGTTGGTTTTACGGAAACTATATTGAAGTTGCAGAGCATTCTGCTTCAACATCCTTAAAGTAAGCCATTTTCTTTTTTCTCTCGTTACAAATAATTGCGACATGTGTGAAGCCTCTGCGACGTGAGTACACACAAATAGTCCACAACTACGGCGCTTTTAAACTTTTAATTGCAATCACAGTGTTGCGCGATCGATCAGTCTGAGTTGGACCCTTCGTTCTCTCACTACTTCTTCATATATCATCTCACTTATGATCCCCTGATGAGTTAAACGGAGTGCTACGGACATTTAATATCGCCACCCTTTGCGTGTTAGTCGCTTATTAAGAGTTTGTCTCGTTTGTGAAGTCCACCTTGTGTGATGACAGGCTTTCACAGAGTATTGACAATGTGTCCAGTCTGTCCATTACTCACAGTTTTCCTTTAATCAACTTCTACTAATTGCGTTGCATGACACGTAACCGATACATTCCTTTTTTTTATCCGCCATTATCATTAATGATGATTATTCATATCAGTTACAATATTGTCAACATTGTTTTCGCTAACCAATCCGCCATTTTCTTTTCCAACTGTCACTCATTCGAAATCAGGCAAGTAACCAAGTAATCTCATGCATGGATTCGGTTAGCATGTTGCAGTGTATTATTTCATGTGGTAAAGCTAGAAATTATTCTAATAAGAGTGCCTACATTTTTATAGCAACAAGTCCGAACAAGCCTGGTTTCCGGTGCTGTGAAGTAAATGCAAATGCGGTGGGCAACTGAGTTGCCTCGGGCAATGGGTACGGGGCTACGATTACAACTTTGTAGCTGCGGTCACTTGCGACTAGGGTTCCGCTGAGACTAACAATTCTCCTTTGTGACGCAGGAGACTTTAGAAGCCGCAATGTGTTCGTTGTTGTTTTTGCTAATTATTACTTACCTACCTACCGAGGTTCATGGTTTTTAAATAACTGAGGAGGTTGTCAATTGCATTTTTGCACCCATATGGCTGCCTGTTCACTGAAGCGGAGCGAGGCTGCGGAGCGGAGAAACGGAGAAATATTAACCAATAGGATTGCATAAAATCTCAATGTAATTTTTTTATTGGTTAATATTTCTCCGTTTCTCCGCACCGCAGCCTCGCTCCGCGTCATTGGACAGGCAGCCTTATACTCTTGTATTTTAAGGGTGGTTTCTCAGGTGGCAGATTCTGTATCTTTTTCATTTGATAACCTCAAATTGAAATCAATCATTGTTGAAGGCACTTTTATTGGTCCTTTTTAAGTTATTTATATTTTCCGTCCAATCGTCGTGGTTACTGCTTACGGTACCGGCGCAGGCGATCTAGCCTTAGCCTTTAGCCTTAGCATAATCAAACCACTGGCTTTAGTCTACACCTTCTAATCTGCTGTCACGATAATCGTGACACTGCATTCGTTAGATAAATTGCATTGGCTTTGTGCATCGCTAACTTTATCACAGAGTATTTGTGACTTCACTGTCAGAACTTGTTCTGGGATCGATGTCAGGAAACCGCTGGCGGGCGATAACAATGATGTGTGTGAGGATGTAGAGTCGCAACATGGACCACTATTCAAACGATTTACGTTAAATTATTTAAAGTTTTTAGCCTAAAACGCCATAATGGCTACTGTTCTGAACTTGACTGTATTTTTAATACATTTTTAATTATTCTTCTGAAACTAAAAACTTTTAAAAGGAAACTACACGTGAGTTTATTCATAGGTTCAGCTAAAGCAAAAAAAAAACCCCTTGGGTGCAGTGCACACGAAGCCTGTTCCTATCAGACAGGTGTTCCTTTAATAAGTATTAGTGTACAACTTTGTAAACGTAGCCTGCTCGTTATTAATTGATACTTTATCAAGCTTAATCGGATGCCTGATATTTGAGCTGGTGCAGCCGATGGGGTGCAAGCCCGCAGGTGGGGAATGTTTAAGCACACAGCGGACACTCGGTAATTTTTGAGTTATTACACCATTATTATTTGGTATCCTGCTGTAATTAAAGAAAGCAAAAACAGACAATCTCAATTAATGTGGACTTTTTTTGCAAATAATAATTTATTTTACTTGAACTTGTAGCTAAACGTAGATTGTAAATAGATATTTTGCGTTTTTTTTTTTAGATTTTAGCATGTCTTTCAATGTAGTTTTAATTAGTGCTTTGGCATTGCGGTTAAATATAGCTTTGTTTTACATTATATCATGTTTGTAATTCTACTTTTTTTAATCAGATTAATTGGATGCGTTTGTCTATTTATTCTTATGGCTAGATTCGTAGGATTGTTGCCTTGTTGGGGTTTTTGTACGTCTGTGGCCAACTGTATGTTTATTCTTAGTAATTGCTTAGCTTTGTCATAGTTACTGAAGTCATACAAGGTAAGTATTTAATACGCAAAACTAATTACAGCCGGTCTCGCAGTAACCACAAACGCTTGGAGATCTTAAGTCTTCGTGTATTATGCAAGCTGGCTTTACTGCTTCTCCTTAGATATTAATTAGCAGTAAATAGTAATGAAATATAAGCTTATATTCTGACGTTTTGCAACGGTGTATAGCCGTATGGGTCCTTTGGAAATCGGTAACACAAAATAGCCGTCTCACATGTAAAATTGTCGTAATTTTATCAGAAAAGATATCACACCATAGGTTTAATAATTTTTCATGACGGAAGGCGTCGTTTCAGTTCGTTATCAAAAAAATGTGAATTTGTGGTTAAATTAGAAGCTGGTTGCATAGCTGGGAGTACTAGGAGTCCATATTTCAGTGCAGGTATTATAAGGGCATGTAGTTCGTACAATGGGCAGCGCCGGTGGCCTGGGGCGAGTACATTACCATAAAAAATGCACCCACCGTCGATCTTGTAGCCCGACCCCGCTGTTTTCAACTTTTGTGCAAACCCACGTAATTTTTTATTGCCCCTACTGTCGTGTAGATTCGGGAAATGGTTTCATTTTCATATTTTGTCGATAAAATTCTGAATTTCTGACCATTGTGGAATGAAATGTATTTAACATGTATAAAATATAAAATATTGGTTAAAGGCGATTATTTTACATTTGTGTCAGATAACTTTATATTTTTAATAAAAAGGGGAACCAATATAATTCAAACAGGACTTTGGTTTCACCTTTAAAAAACGCTTCTGAATGTAAGGAAGAAAATGCTGTACAGCCGTGCGCTCTAGCAATTTTAATTAAACAAGATTCACCTTTGACAAAATCCCAACGCCCAAATTAATGGTACGAGGCGATAAGGAATTGGGTAGAGATTCCTCACAATCCACACTTATCATTTTGACCGAGAGCACTTCAGTCAAATATGTGGAGTGTCAACATCGACAGTCGTAGGACATCGAGTGACGTTCGATGCCAGTGTCAGTCAATAGACGAGTTAACAGCTTGCTGCGAGCGGCCCTTTGATCTACACTTAATCAACACACTCCACTGTTTAGTTGATAGTCGTACTTTAGGAGATATCCATGATTATTGATACCTAATGCTCTTTAGATTTGAAAACCGTTTTTAAATCATAGGTACTAAACCAAAGCGCTTCTTGTCAGACTTTAAAAAGAAGCTAGACTTTATCATCTAACTATCTATCTTCTATATTAATAATGAAGCCGACGAGTTTGTTTGTTTGAACCCGCTAATCTCCAGAACTAACAGTCGGATTTGAACAATTCTTTTTGCATTCAATAGCCCAAATGTTGAGGAAGATAATATGATATTTAACATCACGCTAAGACCCGAGCAAAACGGAAAAAAATCTGATAAAAAAAATATAAATAATACTGTAAGCGAAAATGAAGTAAAAGCGCGGGGGAGGCGATGCGACGAGGTGGGTCGGGGAACAATAAATCTCACGCGGACGAAGTCGCGTCCAGAAGCTAGTAATTGATAAATCCTCGATAAAAAAATGTCCAATTAGCTAAACAAACCATCATTAATTCAAGAAATGGACATCACCTTCAATAGATCACTAATCATTGAGAGACGCCGGAAGATGAATTACTTACAGACTAATTACTAGACCTACTAGGACGTTAGAATTATGGGGAAATAGCTAAATCACTGGAAAGTTAACAGTCACGCGAGCCACGGAATCTAGGTTGTTCCGGTGGGTATCTACTACAAATAACCGAGCGGTTACCCTTTTCGTGTTAACCGTTCGTAAACAACTGATTAAGTATTATAGGAAATTAGGGATTCTTAATAACTGCGTGTTGTTCGTTTTTAAGTACGTCTAAATCTTAGATATTTGTCTATTTTTGCTGTCGGTCTAAGGCCCGTAAGAACCTCACTCAAAAGTCAAGCATTACTTAAAACTCGTTTAAAGACATTTGATTGGTTGAAACCAGTTTTAAGTAATGCTTGAGACTTGAGTTAGGTTCTGTAATACGGCCCTAAGTAGCGTAACGTAGCTATAGTGAGGCGTAGTTCTAAATAGTCTACTAGTAAGACTTTGTGTGTGTTTCATCTACATTAAAAATTGAACTTAGTGCTCCTATTCTCTGCAATCCTTTTGAAATATATCTAAAAAAAAATATATCATTTTATAAATCACAACATTTCTAATGAACAATACACAATATCCAATAAACCTATATAATAAAGCACAGTTCACATAGGGAACGCGCATCGTCGCGGCGCGTTTATCGCAGTTATCAAGTGTCGACGGTTCCCAGAAACGCCTACCTACGGAGAGCCAGGTAGCGCCCTAAGTCCCAAAAAAAATATTAGGGATGTGCATCGCGTGTCGAATGTGTCGATAACGATATGTCGCCCACATACTTTATGTATAGGTGTCTACACTTCCCACTTAATTCCCTTTCATATAATACTTAAAACAACGTTCCCGGGTTCCCGACTGTGTAGGAAATAATTTCCTGATGAATCTTACTGTCTGTAAAAAATATATACAAAAATTATAGATAAGTACCAACAATTTTTTTTGTTATAAACTAATAGGTATAGCATGTCGAATTATTAACAATTATTCACCTTGTTATTAACATCAATAAGATTTTTAGCTGATTTTAGAGCACATTTTATAAGCGCATAGATTTAAAACCTATCCAAAAACTCGTCTAACAAACTAGTATTTTAATTCAGTAGGTATAGCCAGAAGATCAGTGATTGCATATTTCGAGAAACCAGTTTCAATTCAACCAGCTATCCAGTCGTACAGGTATGGCGATGTAAAAAATGTTGAATGATAGTAGCAAGTTCAGTTTTACATAGATACTCTCAAGTTGGTTCGTCGTAAATCAGATCACTTTATATACAGTTATCTATAATTAAATCGATATGTCCACTGATGCGTTTTTAAATGGCGGCTTTTAAAACTCGATATGATGGGAAAATTATGCAAATAGTTTGTCTTGAGATTTTTGAATTGGCCTGAGAACCTTACATTACTACTCACATGGAAATGCTTATAGAACTATTTCAACAGACTGAAAGGCAATCTATACTATATCTTTCAGAGTCATTTCCTTTCAAATATTATTGAAGGACGGAGAGGGGAAATAAATATAAATATTAAAATTATTATAAAGAATCTAAATATTTACTAACTGTCCGATGTAAAAAGAATTTAACAAAGCATCATTTAGTATATTTTATAAACCCTGAATTCACGCAACAAATGAAAACAATTGTTAAAACTAACAACATAACACTCACAACAGACATCGATACATTCTTAAAAGCTAGCAACACACATCACTAGTTCGCTATTCCCACTTCCCACCGCCACGATAGGTTTTTTCTATCGCACGAATAATAAGTATTGAATATTTTTTATGAAGGACTTGGAAGGCCGCGATATCGGTCCTCTTATCCTAACGCGATGCTTATGAATTTGAATTAAGTTTTTAGTTGAAGTTTTGGTCACATACCGAACGGAGCTTGGGCACAGCTTCTTCTATATTTATATGAATAATTTTTATAACGCTTGCTGGCTTCAAATTCTCTCTTGACTCTTGAATTATCTTTAGCTTCCCAATGTATAATAGAGAAGCATCTGATTCTTAGCGTAAGTAAGGTCTTTTACTTATTTCTCGTCTTTCATCATCATCTGCCTAGCCTTTTCACAAATATATTGGGGTCGGCTTCCAGTCTAACCAGATGCAGCTGAATACCAGTATTTTACATGGAGCGACTGCCTATCTAACCTCCACAACCCAGTATCTAGGTAATACGGTACCCCTTGGTAAGACTGGTAGTCAGACTTTCGTGCTTCTGACTATCCGTAACGACTGTCAAAGATCTACTAATGACAGCCGGGACCAACGGCTTAACGTGCTTTCCGAGGCAAGGAGGGGTCTCGGTATGTAAAGATGGTCACCCATCCACAGACCAACCACGGCAAGCGTAGCTTAACCTGATCGACCGACCTGTGCGGCTGTTGTTCAATTTACCTTCCCGTGTTCGTACTTTTTTGTACTTTTCATTGATTTTCCTCATCGACGTTAATGCTGTTCTCAATAGGTTCTATTTTAGATTTTTGTTCTCATATTTCTCCCTCATTTTATGCAAAACATTCTCGTTTGACATCGTTTCAATCCCGGCTCATTGTACCATTGAGATGGGATATAACAGGAGATGCCCTGTTATTCTATACACGGTTGTAGGTTGGTGCCAGAGCAGCCATCTTTGTCGCCAAGTTTCGTGGTAGTTCAGCTGTCAAATGGTTGTTTATTTTTTGTATTATTGAGATTTTCGAGAAAATTACGAGGACTTTACCTTTAAAACTGCATGTAAATGTTGAAAAACAGCAATTCAACATGCCTGTGTGTTGTATTGTGAAGTGTGGTGCAAGGAAGAATGAAAATCAACCTCAATTTTCTTTGCACAGGTTAGTAGCCGGTTTTCATGCAATAACACATACAATAATAGACATTCGATGATATAATTGTAACGCGATCATGAATTTATGGCTAAAGTATTGATATTTGGGTGAATTTCCGTATAACAGACCTTTTTATTATTTTGTTAATTCATTCGTTTGTTTACAATAATATGTCATAATAGAATAGTGTTGTACCGTTGCCTAATAGTTTCCGGAACTAGTTCCTCCGCTGGAACGATATCGGTATATTCTGCTATGTTAACATAAATAGTCCTGCGTCTTATTAGCTCCGATTGACCTTGCTAGGTCCGGCCCGTGGTTCACAGCACCAAAATCAAAATATTTTCTTTCACATATACCTACATGGGCACTTATGAAACGTCAGAAGCTAGATGCACGGTTCCAAATGGTGGTTTCCTATGCAGAAGAACCAGCGAGAAACTCCACGGTTACTCTTTTAAAAACAATTGGCTTTTACAATGTCTTCTATTTTTTTAAGTACCTGGTACTTGTTGACAGGCCTACACTGTCCTCCCCTACCTATTAACATTGTAAAAGCCAATTATTTTGAGTAACCGTGGAGTTTCTTGCCGACTCTTCTCCATAGAAACCACCATTTGGAACCGTGCACATAGCTTCTGACGTTTCCTATTGATTTTAGTTTCATATGCTAATATAATATAGCTGTAACCAAAATTATTTATTGATAAAAATACTTGCACTTTTTATAGGTTTCCTAAAAAGGAAGGACTAAAGAAAAAGTGGTTAGAGGCTATTGGTGAAGAAAATATTAATCCCCGACATAAAGAATGGTACCTCTGTTCACTTCACTTTGAAGAAAGCTGTTTCAATAGAACACTTGATGTAATGAGATTACATGATAACTCTGTTCCCACAGCATTTTTGGTAAATGTGTATTAAAATGATTGATTAATAATAGCCTGGCCGTTTGGCCTGAAATAAGTAAATAGATATATATTAATTACATATATAAAAATAATAATAAATAAATAAATCATATTCCACAACTTTCACACAACGCCATCTAGTCCCAAACTAAGCAGAGCTTGTGCTATGAGTACTAATTATAAAGTATCTTTATCGAAAATAAACTAGGATACGTTACTATAAAGTAGGCAACCTTAGTTAAAACGGACTATAAGTTAGTATACTATATTATGATCCAAACGTGATAACTAGTACGACTCGTATTTAGTATCGATACTCGTTATAGTAACACCAATGTTCCTTGATTGATACAACCCTAGCAATGGCAGCCATTTTTTGAGACAATATGAGTTGTAGGTAGGCACCCTTTTTTCGTAGGTATTTCCAGTCCATATATATATGTCTATGCATTGTACCTACAACTCCCGCTGTCAAAGTGACAACTAAATTACATCAAACCTCACTTTTATCCCGCTCAAAAAGTATTCAATGAAAACAATTTAACTCATTTCCGCTATCTGGAATCCGGCTGACGATCGGACAGAATTGTATTGGAATAAACCCGGCTCCTGCCAGCACAATATAATGAATAATGACGCGGGACAGACAGATTGCTTCATTAGCTGCCCCGACGCTACACGGCGCATTAAAAATCGTTAATGTACGGGACACGACGGAGGTTAAACATTGATGAATAAGGAATGGGAGATGAATGTGGTTCGTGTAATGAGGGATTTAGGTTCTGAGATATTTTTTTGTAAGGATGTATAGAAAATAGAGACTTATTGAAGGCAGGGCGATAAGTGCAACGTTTTATTTACTTTGAGTACCAGAGTTTGAAGTAACTTAGGACATCATCATTCTAAAAATTATTACTTAATGTATTTTTTTCAATTTATGAGATGTCTTCTTCTTTCATACGACATCAGTCGTCATCTCAGTAGTCACACTTTTTCTAGCTATATCACACAGTCCGTCAATCGTTTCTTTGGTCTTCCCCTACTCTTACTGCCATCCACATTCATAATTTCATGCTCAAAACTTTTCTTACGACATTAACACACATTCCTCCAGTTTAAAGTAACTTAGTTCATTATATTTCATAAGTTATTGTATTTATTTAAGAGTTGGTTTGTAAGAAAGCATCTGATTTTCTCTACTATCAAAACATGTTTCTCAATTTAGAATACACTGTATAAACGTCTGTAGAAAATACTGAAAATAACAGCAAAATTGATGTTATATATTCGATACGATGCTGATGATATGTATTGTCGCCATTATGGACCCAGTTGAATACGACGAGTCTACAAATTGCATGGTTATTAACGTTATTATTGCATTGCTTATCAAATATAAATCAATATATAAAATTGATTATGTATGTAAATCTCTACTACGATGTTTTGTGTGACCGTAAAGGGTGTTCCGGTTTGTTTCCCGCTTTTGCATATTTAATTTATTTGTTATCAGTTTTGTTTGATTTATGTTTCAAACAGTGATCAATAAGTGTTTATTTTACAAAAAAATAATATACAATTCTTTTATCACAATTTTTACTAAGGTACGCCTTCTTTTTAAATAAGAAAATTCCATAATTACGTATATATTTACAATTTCATAGGCTATCAGTATCATAGAAGAACTAAGTTATGAGCTGCGATCCATCTTAGCTATTTGAATTGCAATCTCAACTTTGGTACTTAAGGAACTAATAAAGCCAAAGTAAGCACAGTAACTGCGCTCGTTCTGTTCGGATTATTTGCAAAAATTATAGAAATAACGGTACCAAGGTATATTTGTGATAGTTTTAATTTGTTGGAAGTTCAAAACGCAACTGCACTAATTGCCCAGCAGAGCGCGTTGAGTAAATGCGGGGCGGAGTTTCACAGAGTTTTTTTTTTTTTTTCCTGTGGCAACACTACAGCTAACATATGATTTGAATTTGTTCTTGTTATTTTAATCTTAAATATTCAATTTCGTATGTTTTTCAAGCCTATTTCCAATTACTCATCAAGTAAATAGGATAATAATCAATTTTTTGTATTAGATTCACTTACCAAGTGTAAAAAAAGTGTAAATATTTCAATGTGAATGAGTGACAGTTACCGGCTCAAGTGAATTTTGCATTGTCATCTTGTTATCAGGTACAATACTTAATATTTTACTTGCTTTTGTTTGTTTGCGTCCTTTAATTACAAAATAAATTACATTGTTCACTTTTAGTACGGCTACTTGTTGATGCCAATGACCTTTGAACGTAAACATAACCTTAGTTTGGTTTGGTTACAGAACTTCTTACTTTATTAAATTTCATTTTCCTTTACACTAATCCTCTTTCAAATTGCTGTCACAACTACCTAGCTCTTCTAAATTGTTTTCTCTTCCTTATAAAAGCTATCCTTCGTCATGATTATGACTCGCAGCGCCCGTGCTCGCCTCGAAGAGTCCAAACTTAGTGAGGCTTTGAGCCTATTAAAGGCGTCAAGGGAGTCCTGTGACCAACTAATTAAGGAAATAGATGACAATGAGAGAGTGCTCTTTGATGCCAATGAAATGAATAGGAAGTTGAAAAATGAAATGGCTCAGTTATATATTCAATACACTGATGCCATAGAAGCCCGGGATAGGCTCCAGGTTGTTGTGGACGGGTTCAGCCAGTGTAGCATAGAGTATGAACAAGCTCTTAGCCAGAAGCACTTATTACAACAGCAGCTACATGAGGCTCAAAGTCAGATTACACAACTTGAGACTACAAATCATAACATCACCGCCTCGCTGAATCAAAGTCTGTTCAATGAGCTGGTGTCTATTGCCCCGTCAATGGTTTCTGCCATAAACCCCACTTACACAATTGATTTGACAGGTGATGATGAATCAAAATCATGTAATTCAGTGAGGGTAGTCACTAGTAAAAACAAACTTAAAAAATACATAAAAATTAATAAATACATTGTTAAAACGCAAAAAATGGTAAAAAGACAAAAGTTCTTTATAAAAAATGTTAAACTTAACAGGGAAAGGTTAAATTTACTTAAACAGTTAGATATGTATTCCTTTAATTTGGAGCAAAGTACTAGGAAATACGACATTGACACACAGGACTTGCAATCTCAACTGGACCATCTACAGGAGAAACTAAGATCAATGACTAACAAATATAATACCTCTGAAGATCTAATGAGGGAATATGTGTTGGCAATGAATGAGCTGGTGAACTCACAAACTAACAGCTGTGAGTGCTGTCAAATACCATCCCATGTGCCTACACCGGACCATTCATTGTCAACATGCAATACCACATTACCGGATCCTTGTGTTGATTTGCCAATTCCTTCTGTTAATAGCTCCTTTATACCGTGTAAACAAATTGTAAACAATGATATTGTACTATTTTGTGATGAGATTGGAAAGGACTTAGGTCACTTGTTGAAAGATGAATATCCGGGACACTCTGTAATAAATTACTGCATGCCTGGTTGTTCTTTATTTGATATTATGAAAGAAATTATTAAATGTAACTTTAAGCAGGAAACAACTTTATTAATTTTTATGGGAAATAGAGGAAATTTAAATAAAGGAGAATTGCTCCAATATCATAGAACCTTGTGCAACCTTAGTTTAAGAAAAATTGTGTTGTTTACATTCCCTTACAGTAACAGTTTGCCACAGGAAGAAAATAGATTAAGATATGATATAAACATGACATTGCATAATTTAACTTATAATGATAAGTTAATAGATTTAATTGACACTAACTATTATATTGATAGTAATTTATATTTGACAAAAGATAGATACAATTGTGTTATGTACTATCTTTCTACCTATCTCAAAAGACAGATAGCTATGTCGCTATCATATTTTTTTTCTATTTCAGCCAAAAATTTGGCTAAACAAATTGCTCCTTTTGAGCAATGCAAAAACATTTTAAACTGTTCTGTCAATAATTTGCTCAAAATTAATGACATTAATCATCATTTAAATTAGAAATTAGGACAATAGAGGCAACCTCTAGCAAAAATGTAACTAAGGCAATAAATAACTCAAATGAAAGTGTAAAAAAATTAAACAGTATCAATCTGGTGCATCAAAACATTCAAGGATTTTTAAATAAAGACTTAGAAGTAGAATTATTCCTGAATTGTAACAATGTAGATATTCTTTGTATGACAGAACATTGGCTTAAAAGCCACCAGTTCATGTACAATTTTAGTAATCACCAGGTTGGTAGTTCATTCAGCAGAGTAAATGCTATACATGGTGGCTCATTAATTTTAGTACATAACCAGCTTAAATTTAAGGACCGAAAGGACATTGTGAGCCTCTCTGTTGAGCGGACAATTGAAATAGCCTGTATAGAATTGGAGCAGTTCATTATATTAAGTGTATACAGACCTCCTTCAGGATTGTATGATTGTTTTGAAAAGGTTATGGATGAAGTGTTGCACAAAATCTGTAATACAAACAAGTCCATCATCACTTGCGGTGATTTCAATGTTAATTTGTTAGAAAATTCTGGGTTAAGTACTAAAATCATAAGTTTGTTTCAGTCATACAATCTTGCTAACCTATTTTTGGAGCCCACTAGAATAACTCCTACTAGTGCCACATGCCTAGATAACATTTATACAGACATTATACCAAATCACAAAGAAATGATTAATTTAATAGACTCAGATCATTGCGGACAGCTGATCACTATTATAAATCAAAACAAAAAAGTTTTTAAAAAAGATATCACTGTTAACCCAAAAACAACTAAACGCTTAGAAACATTTAAAACTAAACTCTTAAGAAAATTACCACTTTTGTTGACTAATGATGACCCTAACAAACAATATAATGATTTTTTTAATATATATTGCACACAATTTGATAAAACATTCATTCCAAAGACATTATCAGTCAATAGTAACGCTTCCTTCAGTGACTGGGCCACCATTGGTATACATAAAAGTAGAAAAAGACTTTATGAATTATATGATGAACGAATTTGTATAAACACTGCTGAATTTAATTTATATGTTAAAAATTATTCTAAAATATTTAAAACAGTCTGTAGTATGGCCAAGTCACGTTATTTGAGTTCAAAAATTAAAAATAGTAATAACATTATTAAAATGACTTGGAATGTCATTAATAGCGAAACAGGAAGGTCATGCAACCGAAGTAGTGACTACAGCCTTGCTATTGATGACAATGTAATTAGATCAGATTCCCAGGTCGCCGCGGCCTTTGAAAATTTCTTTACAGAGATTCCCGTGGTAACTACTAAATCTCTAAGCTCATCACCCACTGCTGCAGAGTCTTTACTTAAGGAAAACGTTCCAGTTTGTGATTCGGAATTTCACTTCGAATTTGTCACTTGTACAGATATAATTAAAACTTTTCACATGTTAAATGTTAAAAAGACTGCAGATCTATGGGGCAATTCTGTGGATGTTGCTAAGACAATTATAAACATTGTAGCACCTACTTTAGCTGATATATTTAATAATTGTATTGAATGTGGTGAGTTTCCTGATCTTATGAAACACAGTAAAATAATACCGTTGTTTAAATCGGGTAGTACATCAGACCCTACTAATTATAGACCTATTTCCGTACTACCCACCTTTAGTAAAATTTATGAAAAACTTATTTTAAATCAATTGCAAAGATTTTTCAATAACAATAAATTACTGAATAATAAACAGTTCGGTTTTACAAGGGGTCGTTCAACTACCGATGCCGGAGTTGAACTTTTAGGACATATTTATAATGCATGGGAGGACAAATGCGATGCTTTGGGCATTTTTTGTGATTTGTCAAAGGCATTCGATTGTGTTCTTCATGAAACCTTAATCAGGAAACTTCACCACTACGGAATCCGGAACGCCTCTCTGGATCTTCTCACTTCTTACTTAAGTGATAGGATTCAGAGAGTTGATGTTAACGGGAAAAGGTCACCCGGATCTGTAGTAAGAATGGGGGTCCCACAGGGCTCAATACTTGGACCATTTTTATTTATTATTTATATCAATGACTTGCCTTACCTCATAAAGGATGAACATGATATAGTGTTGTTTGCAGATGACACTTCACTTTTATTTAAACTCAAACGTCAGCAGCTGGTTACTGACAATATAAATAGTGCCCTCGCAAAAGTAGTTAACTGGTTTAATGTTAATAATCTACTTCTTAACGAAAAAAAAACGAAATGTATTAAGTTTACGATACCAAATGTTAGACAAGTAGAAACTAGTGTTCTCATAAAGGGTGAAGAGTTAAAACCCGAAAATTCCACAGTATTCTTAGGCATAACTTTAGATGCCAAGCTTCAATGGGGCCCCCATATAGATAAATTGTCAAGAAAGCTTAGCTCTGCAGCATACGCCGTTAGGAAAATTCGTGATTTAACTGATTTAGAGACAGCCCGTTTAGTTTACTTTAGTTATTTTCATAGTGTGATGTCATACGGTATTCTGCTGTGGGGAAATGCCGCCGATATTCAGACAATTTTTATTTTACAAAAAAGGGCAATTCGTTCTATTTATAAATTAAGTCCTAGACACTCCCTCAGAGACAAGTTTAAAGAGATTAATATAATGACTGTGCCTTCTCAGTACATTTATGATAATCTTTTGTATGCACATAAAAATATTAATCTGTTTAAAAAATACAGTGATATCCATAACATAAATACTAGGAACAAACACAAATTTGTTGTTCCTACAACAAGGCTCAAGAAAATAGGTGGCTCGTTTAGATGCCAATGTATACGTTTTTATAATAAACTTCCTAGCCACATTCAAGAACTAAGCATTAATAAATTCAAATCTTTTATAAAGTTAAAACTATGCCAGAAAGCCTATTATACTGTAAAAGACTATATTGAGGACAAAAAAGCTTGGGATTGAGCTGCTCCAATAGGTCTAGACAGTGAATGTTGTTTATTTTTTTATTTTTTGCTGACTTACACTTTTGTTTTTTCTCTTTCTAAATATCTATTTATATACAGAATGACATGAACATTTACTGTTTGAAGTCTTATATTATTTTAATTATTGTGAATGTGATGACTATGTGGGTTTCCGTTTTAATCATGGTCTGGCACTTTGAGCGGTCTATGCGGTCTACACAAATGTCCTGTCCTTGGTATTACTCGTCGAATCGTTGAGCTCCTTAAGTTCTGAGTTGAGCTGCACGGTTACTGACGAATGCGTGCACTGACTGCACAGGTCCACTCAATCTGTGTGGTTCTTTCCTCAAAAGACCACTTCAGACACAAATCTACATAGTCCTCAAAGATCAAAGATTATGTCCGGATTTTTATGTACACATTGACATTGATGAATTTTATATAAACAATGACATGGATATTTACTTTGTAAAGTATCTTATTTTTTATTATTATTATTATTGTGAGTGTGAAGACTATGTGGGTCATTTCTTTTTTCTGTTTTCCTTCTTAGTTAGTTTTAATCATGATCTGGCAGTTTGAGTAATTTATGCGGCCTACCCAAATGTCCTTTCATTGGTATTGTTCGTCGAATCGTACGGCTCCTCAAGTTCTGAGTTGAGCTGCACGATTTTTGACAAATGCGTGCACTGACTGGACAGGTCCGCTCAATCTGTGTGGTTCTTTACTCAAAAGACCATTTCAGACACCAATCTACATGGTCTTCACATGATCTGACCAAGATTATGTCTGGACTTTAAAAGAGACTGTGACCTCTGAGTTTGTTTCGGCCTTTCTTCTCAGAGTAGTCAGATAGGAAACGCCGACCTCATCTAGTTTAAAAAAATATGATTGACATGTAAAAGTGTTTGTACAAACCTACTTACAGAAAATAAATCATTTATCATTTATCATTTTATCACAAGGCAGCGCTCTTGCACCCCTAAGTTTTAAATTCATAGACTTTCTTTACATTGTTTTAAACTGTTTCTATTACACATAAGTGCTGTAGGTAGATAACATTTTAAAAGTTAAGTTTACGGGCGTTGTTAACCATGGAATTGTTAGGTGTTGCTGTTTTTGTTAAAATAGGTAATCCTAATCCTTTCATTCCAATAAACTTTCGACGTTAAAATCCAGACCAGAAATACCTAAGGCGTAACAAACAACATATAATAAAGTGCCGTACGTACGGCAAACGGCAAGGGGAGAGTCCCACCAGATATAATTACGTGAGCGAGTACTAGGGCGGCATAGGCGCGCAGTAGTAGGCAGGCAGCGTCTGGCAGGAAACCCTAAATAAACACACAATTATGTATAATCCCACTCCACTCTCACTGCGCTGAAAAACTACGCGGGGAGGCGGTAACGTTTGCACACAAACTCTTGTTTTTAATTCCTCTCCTATAAAAAGTGTAATTGCATTATTTTCACACGTTTCCAGAAAATTTACGAGTTCAAAGAGGTTTCTCGTAAAATTAATTGAATGGTTAAAATTTAAACTGTTTTTCATGAAATCAGTTTAGTCCAATGAGAAATAGTCGTTATTTTTTTATTAATAATCTTATCCTAAATCAAGAAAAGCTGGTGAAATTAAAATAATCAATAGTCGCATTACTGAGCGATTCTTCTGCCAGAAGCATCACTAGTTTTCAACGTATACTGTAAGTATTTTAATAAAACTGTTATTTCTATCTAGAATTATTGACTCGTATATCTTCTGCTTACGTTTATGTTTCTAACAAGAGGAAGAATAATCGCATCAAGCAGTTTCCATTAAGAGTATATCTAGTAAATGCAATGCCCTTAGGAAGAACAGTATACAATTAATATTTACAATTTATAGCTTCTTATATTCCATACCTATCTCTACGCCATAATATTACTTACCTAATGAAAAAACGAAAACGACTATAAAGATTGTACTAAGTATGCCTTTTTTTTGGGTGGGAAATTATCAAATAATTTCTCCCGCTCTGCGTGGAGCGGGAGGGTGTGTCAGACTTTGTACTATGCCTTCAAGGCAAAATTCAGTACTTCAGTCATCTTTACTTGAAATGCCAAATTGTAATCTCTTCTAAAAGTTTTATATAAGTTAAGTGTGTATTAGATACTTAAAATAGAGATATTTAAAACGAATCATGTTTCTCGTATATACAAGAAGAAACCTACTCATTAGTGAATCGAAACATCAAAGCAAACTGAATCTGCTGACCGTACTCCCAGTAGCGTAGGTAGGTATTCGAATTACAGCGTAGCGAGGGACTTTCGCTCGTGTCTCGCCGGTGCTTAGCTATATCTACTACTAGGCTCACAGATGCATATAGAGGTGTACTTCGTCTCTAGTAGTGTATTCGACAGAGGTTTTGTGTGCCTAGGAGCTTACTGAAAGGAAATGAGTTTCCTACTTCAGCAAGCAAAACGACATTAAAGAAGTGGAAAGTGGAAGAAGGAAGGATACTAGTATTCTTATAAGAATATGTTAATATTGATCACTTTTGAAGAATGACTATAGTAGCTAGCGAGCTACCTATCTTTCTGGAACAGAATTCCTTAATAAGTAGTAATGATGGTCGATGCGATGTCCACAGCAAGTGACCGCAACATTTGTCGTACTCATAGATAATGAAGTAAGCATGAACCCAGTAACTCTGGGATATTCTGGGTCAGGTAGCAGTGGTGGCCCCGTGGTAACTGCCCCGACTTACGAGTTACATCGTGAGGAAACCGGCATGTCCCAGAACCAATAATTCAAAGACATGTGACATCTTTGGTAGATGTGACATGTACCAACTCGCATGGTAGATTAAAGCCCACTCCTTTTGGAAGAGAAGAGGCCTGTGTCCCAGCAGTGGGAAGATTATTGGCTGTTTATGCTACGTTAATTCACGGACGTGTCCATACTATCCATATTAAAATGGCCGTAGGTAGCATTCCATTACCCATTGAAATCTGATTCAGCATCGAGTAACTCATATCAGCAATGGAACTTTCTGCCTCGTTTTAATTATAAGCTTTCAAGTTGATGTTTTCGTTAACACCTACATATCTACGTACAGCAGCAGTGAGTGAGCACGGAGTAAGATATATGGAGTGCTAATTCTCGGAATGACGATATCAATCTCAACAATGCAGAAACAGTGCTTATAGTTCACAGTGACAGTCGACATTAGGCCGCATTCGACAAACACTTGATTTCTACTACTTCTGCATACATTTTGAATGAATCACGTAACGAAGGTATGGTTATTAGCTGAAGGCATATTGTACCAGTCATGTTTTTCGTATCTTTAGGCCTTCGCATAAACTTGGTGTCATTGCAATGAACACTGGCACACAATAACCGCACGTAGCTAATAGATTGGTTATCGCAATCATTCTGTTGTTTATAAAGCTTAAATCTGTTCTTCGTCGGGCACTTATTACTGACTGTCTTTAAACTTCAACAATTTGTTTCTTAGTACTCCATTTAGTAAACATGATGACTGTTACTGGAAATTCGCGGTATATTCTGATACTCGGGCGCGTTCTCGAGTGTCACGCGTTCGACTCACTTATTATTATATGTATTATATTGCGATAGTACCACCGCAGGGCTGTCCGCCATTGTGGAACGTTTTATGGCCGTTATCAATTACGGCTGTGACTTTTTTGACCATTATTGATTACTATTTACTGATTCGTGTAAAATGGTTCATCTACAAGAAAGCAGGCAATTCATCATCATCATCATCAAACACAAACTCAAAGCAATTATTTCATATAAACAAAGTACAGGCACTTTTGAATTTTCAAGGGGTCGGTCAGTCAGAAAGATACCTATGCACGGACACTCTTTGAAATCAAAATCATAAGGTTACAAAATATTGGATACATTACATCATTCATGTTACAAATTATGCACGTGTGAACGGTGCAGAATGTTAAAAGCGTCCGTAATGAAAAGATAAAATAAAAAAAAAATCAAAGATACCTGAAAGTCTCGGAAACTAAGAATGCTAGCTTTATGAAATAAATTGTGTATAGACAATTAAATGCTCCTTAAATTAAAGTAATAAAACTTCTTAGTTACTGTAAAGTTATTCTATCAAAATGACGAAATAAAAAAATGGGACTGTAAATGGAACTACAAATTTTCTGCATCTGTTTTTACTTTTGTTTCTATTCTGTCATTTAAAAAGGTATGCAAACAGCGTTTCTGATGTTCAATATTCATTATTGAAGTTGTTATAATGTCGCTTGCACCTGAAGAATGCACCAGAATTCTCGCAATGCTGGAAATCGGCCGGATTCAGTGTGATAAAGGACAGTTGGTGTGTCGCTGTCAACTGTACGAGTCCTCCGACGTGACGAAGTAACCGGCTCTAACCTACTCAGACTTTTGTAACTCACTAAGTGTAGTATTCTAGTTTAAGACGTCTCTGTGGAAGGGAAGAGAAATAAAATGTTTATTCCTTTATTATTGAAGTTATTTTAAAGTCAATAAAAAAGCAAGTGCTCATTATAATTATATTATTACAGGCAGTTAATTTTTGTGAAACAGCCATTAAATATTTTAATTTTGGTAAGTAATTTAAATCCCACGTAAAAAACCCCTCATTTATGAAACCACTAGCGACCCGCCCCGGCTTGGCACGGGTGCAATGCTGATCACTACATAGTATAAAACAAAGTCGCTTCCCGCTGTCTGTCTGTCTCTATCTATGCTTAGATCTTGAAAACTACGCTACGGATTTTGATGCGGTTTTTTTATAGGTAAGAGTGATTGAAGAGGAATGTTTATTGTAAAATACATGCATAATATAGTAGAGAAACACTGATAATTTTAGAGCCATTATTTCTCGTAAAAAGTATAGGATAAAAAATCGTTATTGTGGGTTATCCCTAAGAGATAGACATATACCATTGTAGATTTTTTTGTAGACCTTTTTAAGGTGTACAATACTGTAGTACATTATTTTTATCTATCTCGTAGGATTCAGCCAGCGTTTGCAATGTAAACGCAAAAAATGTGTTTATTTACGACATCACATTAGAAACCTCTAAAATTATCACTGTTTCTCTACTATATTATGCATGTATTATACATATAAACCTTCCTCTTGAATCACTCTATCTATTAAAAAGAACCGCATCAAAATCAGTTGCGGAGTTTTAAAGATCTAAGCATACTTATATAGGGACAGACAGACAGGGAAGCGACTTTGTTTTATATTATGTAGTGATACAAACTGTCAGTATTAAACTTAAAAAAAAAAACTACAAAGTGATTTTTTTTCTTAATCGCTAGCCATCTTCGATTTATCGGGGAACATACATACAAAAGATTCCGACGAACTGAGAACCTCCTCCTTTTGAAGACGGTTAAAAAGACATGAAGAGACACACAAGAAGAAACAGTTTCTTATCTATCACAGTCTATTTAAATTGTTGTAAAATACCTACTTATCTAAAAAATAAAAGCATAATCACAAGCACGCGGCAGCCCTGTCTGATAACCGTTATCACCGGTTCCGGGAAAGCGATAAATAAATATTATTGTTAGTCGAAACGTAGCCGGTGCGTATGTATCCGTGAAATAATAAATAACGTTACATTGTACCTATTAGTTATTTTTGTTTAACAGGAATGGCTGGCGCATATTTTTGTGCGATTTTGTGAACGCTGGAAACGTAAATGAAGCCAGTGAAATTGCCAAAATAATATTGATTTATAACTTTGTTTGTACAACTAGTTATGTAATTAGGTCTTAGGTACTGGAACTATTTCAATGTTTAACATTGCTTAGATCAGTTATCCCTGTATTAAGTAATCCATAAATGTAATACTTACAATTCTATACTAATGATAAACCTGAAGAGTTTGTTCGTTTGTTTGAATGGTAGCTCTAGAACTACCAGTTGGATTTGGAAAAAAAATGCATCGGATAGTTCACTTCTTGAGGAGGGCTATTATAGGCTATTTAACATAACCCTAGGACCCTCAAGACTCCAGCAAATAGAAAAAGTCAGGAAGAACGCTAAGCGTAAACAAAGTAAAAGCGCGGGCGGGCGATGCGACGCGACGGGGTGGGGCGGGGAACAATAAATTTCAATATAATTAAGTAATATTATAAATGCGAAAGTCATTCGTATCTGTCTCCCTATATTTTACCTGTTCACGCATAAATCACTGAATCGATGGTTATGAAATTTGAGAGATTTACATCTCTCAAATATGAAGTAACTACCGCATTTAATAATGTGAGAGTACATAATCATGTATAAAATGTAACTATCTCCGAATGAGAGGGAGTCCTGGTGTCCTGAAATACAGGCCTTACGTCTAGCTTAGGCACCAGTCTCCCACAATATAATAATTGTTAAACTGTAGTTATGTATTGCTTTCTTTATAGTATGTAAATGTTACTTATATTGTGGTGAGAAATAAATCTTTATTATTATTATTATATAGCCTGGGACCTGAAGAAGCATATAATGCTACTTTACTTATACTTATACTTTACTTTATTTTACTTTAGATTACTGGATGTTGACTGCAATTTCATCTGCGATCAAGGTGAAAAGTATTAGGATACTTTTCACCTTGATCGCAGATGAAATTGCAGTCAACATCCAGTAATCTAATAAATTGATCTCTCGGTATTCGGGGTTGGACCATTCTCCGATTATAATCATGAATAACAAACTATAAAACAATCATGGTTTCAAATGTCATACCCATGCATTTATATCTATCCTTCGATCAACAATAGTACTAGATTTCCGACGAGCGCATCAAAAACGGCCGGAAAAATAAGACCACAGATAATTTTGTGGTCTTATTTTGCAACATATTTTTATCAACCTCATTGCTTATAAATTATGTTTTATTTTTCCATAAATATGTTTGTTCTTATATTAAAAATACGTTTAGTTTTGAATCAAAGTAGTATTGTATTGCAAAAGATTAAGTTTATATTTGAAAGTTAAGGTTTATAACTTATATGAAATCGCGGCCACTTGAACGATGTGTTTTTGTTCCTAATCCTTTATCTAGTGATGCTATTGTTGATCAAAGTATCTATCTACATATTCCCTTTCATACATAAACCATCTAGCGTCCAGCACCAACTTACCTATCACTCTCGATATTACAAGTTTTTCTTCCATTTCAACTCCCTAAAGTCATCGACAAGTCTTAGGTAGTCTTTAAAAAGCCATATTGGACCTAAATCCTTAGATATTACTCTCCGAAATACTAAGTGTCGCCAGTCATTTCTGAACGCCGCTGAATGTCTGAGTTCCAATTCCAATTTTGTGTCACCCTATGTAAAATTTCTACATTTATGTATGTAATTTTTGTGGTGTTCATAATAAAGAGTATTCTATATATCAATGTACCCAGTGAGACTAGGATTTTTACTATTTTTATAAAGATCTCCTGTTATCGTCTGGTTTTCTAAAAGGTCTTTCTTTTTTATAGCTTGCTTCATTGTGATTCAGTTAATTAGAGTAGATTATTTTTATCACTCGCCATTTTTAGTCAGACCGTCTATTTTTAACAACTGATGCAAAAACAGCGCTAGGTCTTTAGGTTTAGCTTCAATATATTGCATACTTGATTGCTTGTCTGTCTCTACATAATAAGTGGTGTCTAATAAAGCTTGACTTCTTCCATTTTTAACCCATAGGATATTTTTAACCGACTTCAAAAAGGAGGAGGTTATCAATTCGCATGTTTACTTTTTTTTTATTTTCGGGCATAACTCCGTCATATATTGACGGATTTGCAAAATTCTTTTTTGTTCGATAGAGGTTTATTCCGAATTGGTCCCATTTAAATTTCGTAAAGATCTGGTGATGAGTTTCGGAGACAGACAACGGAACTCTTCAATAAATACCAGTAAAACAACCACGATTGCTGCTATTGCCTATTTATGCATTGTTTACGCAATCGATCGCAATTCTCTCATTTTTTAATGGATAAGGTATGCCTCAGGCGTGGTCCCATATTAATTAAAATGTCATTAACTTTGCATGAGTAGTTTTTGATTTAGCTTCAATAATACTATTTTTTTACACTTACTTTATATTGTTGATGTTTTAATAGCTTCCTGTCACTGATATTTACATAGCAAGTAGTGTTATATGAATTTGAGTATACTCGTAACTAAAACGTGAAAAATAAAAACTTTTTTTTTTACTAAAAAGTTTTTTTACACTTTCTATAGCCATTTCACTGCGAAGATAAGTCAATCTAAACATTTAATTTATGTTAAGATCTACTATTCATTCCACCCATTGTTTGAAATATATTATAGGTACGTATTTGCTCTTACTCCCCGGAACCCATAATTTCAATCTACACCACACTTTTAAGTTAAGAAATACTTGTAAAGTATTCGTAAAGTTGCTGGCTGTGTTGACTTAAACTTGGTTCCGCTGAGTCACGCTCATAAATTCCGTTAATGTTGAACTGTAACTTTTCTCCTCGAGTGCAGTTAAAATGTTTGTGGTGCCAGACAATGGGAACTTACGGTGACTGGTTCAAATCTGCTGGTACCTGTGAAACTGGAGTTCTTACATTATTTGCTTCTTTTTCGTCATCTGTAACATCATTATTGAGAGCATCTTTGGATGTAAGTGGATCTTTACCTCTATGTATATGTTATTTTCGTTGCTCATCTTCTCATCTCCGTCAAATATCACCATCACAGGTCAAAAACATAGTTCATACTTAGGTATCTAAAAGGGATAGATCCAGCCAAATTGTGGAATTCTCTCTCTCCTCAACAATCGAGGCTTCAGTTCTAACTTCTGGCGACCTTAGTCCTTCTAGCCATTTTTACTTAGCACCAAATGTCTCGGTACTGGGCCATCCATTCTTCTGGATTCCTGGAAAGAGAGTTAAAACATTGAAACAATCCGGAACAAAATGAGAAACACAACCGCGTGTAAAAGCAAGTATAACAATGACGCGCCACCCCGGCTGTAATCAAGTAATTATATTTAATTGACGCTAAGCAAAGTGTGAATTAACCAATTGAGGTTAAACGGCGTCACAATTGAGAGCGAGCCTGTGATGATGAAGCTCTCTAGTTTCGATACCGTCCATGAGATATGTCACGCGAGATTGATCACTCACTGCAGTTAGGTTGTTTGTGTTAAATTCGGATTTCCGATCATGTTGATCCAAAGCGTGAATGTAAAGATATGGGATACCAGTGAGTAGCGGCCAAATTTAGCTTCGACTACCGAAGTACTTAGGTACTATTTATTGTCAGTAACCTAAGTAGGAAATAATTATTCATTAAAGAAAGTTAGTCATGAAGTCACTCAAAAGTTACTTGAAGGTTTTCAAGTAACTTTTGAGTGACTTCATGACTGAGTTTTTTAATTGTTTATTGAAATAATTGATTTACATAAATATGATCATAAATATGATAATGAATCATTATTTCCTTTATTGAATGTATCACGATCTTCTTGGAGGTTTCACGTAGCCAAAGTGGTAAAAATATAGACAACTTACTATACAGTGTTTGCATTAAGCTCTCTGTCAGAGCTAGCAGCTCAACTAACGACATCCTGTAGACCATTGTTCAAAATTTGCCTTCAGTATTTGACAAACCCGCTATCAAAAATGTTCCTTACTATCGAAATATTCGAAACCAATATTAAGATGACACAGTTCCTAATTTAACTGTATGTGGCTAGTGGTAGCCACATAAGTAGGTAGTATTTATTTCACACAATCTGACCACACAGAATCGTAGATATAAGTAGCTATAATGATATACCGTAAACAACGCTCTTAGACTAAAGATAACACTGAGTGATGACGCTCAACGTCTAGCAGAAATCGTGTTTGGAATCTGCAACGAACATGGAAAAATAAATTGTGAGAAAATAAAGGAAAAGCGAATACCTAGGCCACTAGGCAGGCATGCTTTGAAGTGAAGATGACATATCTTTTGAATAGCTGCATAATCAGTCTATAATATTCCCACTGCTGGGACATAGGTCTCCTCTCTTTTTGAGATAGTGGGCCGTAATCCAATCGCAATCCCAGTGCGGGTTGGTGGATATCGCGTCTTCGAATTTCAAGTCGGTTAGGCATTTTCTTACTAGAACTATCCGCAAAATGTAGGCACCTACTTATTAGGTAACCTTCTAGTGGCCGTTTTCACTAACACTATAGGTACGATATCTATTGGAGAGGCGTACGTCCAGCATTGGGCTGCTGTAAGCTGATTGATGATGATGCGACATCTAAAAGAAGGCAAAAAAAAAAGCTCTGTTGTATTTATAACGCTTGGCTCAGCGACGAGAGTTGAAATGCAAAGGTGCAATAATATTCAGGCGTTGATTTAGGTGCTGATTCCTGCTAGTAAAAAAGTTCTCTAAAGCCATCGACCTGTCAACATCCCATTCGCAATTTGTTACTCAGTGTTACACTTAAATCGACCTAGGCTAATAAGTGACAAAATGTTGGCTCAAATCATACTCAAGTAGTATTTTGTCATAAAACGATCACAAAAACAATAAAGTAACGATATTTATAAGTACTCTTAGAAATAAACAAATAAATAATGCTCACTTGGACAGGGGTGCCATAGGGGTCGGACGTGGGGCCATGGGGGTCGCATAGCAACCCCGGAGAGACATCTCCCGCAATTGGTATTGCCGAATTAATCGATTTTCGGTATTATGATATTAATAAAAGCTTTTATGAGTTTCATGGTTCGCTAGTCTTTATGTCATCGTGCATTTTTAATTGCTAATAGAATGGAAATATCATCGAATCGGAAAGAGCATTCGGTGGTAAATCGGTCTACAAGGATATTTTGGCGCGTGGCCAAAATCTGAACTAACGCCGTCATCTTGTTTTTTGAATACATTTTCAAAAGACATTTCACAAAGCAATTGCAAAAATGCATGGAATTACCATACAGCACCCTAATTTCGTAACACTATGTATTACTCTGAATTTGAAACATTTTGAACCATATTGCTAATCTATTGCTCCATATGTTCGAAAAATGTGTTTGCTCAAAAACGTAAATAACGCAATGAATATTGTTCAACTGTCAAAATGAAACCCATTGCTAATGACAGTGTGTTACGCAATTACCCTGCAGGTGTCAAGACCCTTCATGAAGCCGTCATTTATTTACACACTCTGTAAATCAAACTAATTAAAGAAACGAACGCAAAATATTGTCCTTATGGGTTGCATAAAACGGTAAAGGGATCTTGTGAGTATTTAAAGTTAAGTTTGTTTTCTTTAAAAAACATTAAAATAAGTTGTCACTTTGACGTTCAATATCTCTGTAACCAGAAGGTTCCCAGGAATGGTCCAGTACAAAAAATGATCAAAATAATGAGAAAAACCAATGAATCTCCGCTTCGTGGTGGGTATTTTACACCCGTTATATTAAAAAAAAAACATTCAAGCGCCAAAAGATCCTTGTTGCAGCTTTTGCTTTGATAACAAAGTTTATCAGAACTTCCCCCTAATGCACATCACCTCCGCAAATTGCTGCGAGCATGGACTCTAAAGTAAAGTTAAAAGTTTGTTCAATGCGCTTGCCTTATCCTGTTTATTAATAGTGTCTACTAGGGTTGACAACCCTACTACTTATATAATATTAGCCTGTTATATTAGAGGTCTAAATACTATATTAAAATATGTATGTATACAGTAGGTGAGACTACAATATTTTCATTTCTATACAAAATCGCGAGATGTGTAATAATTACTAGAAGAGAATTTATAAAAATAACTCGTAAAAATAAAACCCATAAAGGTTCAAAGTAGCAAAAATATGCATTTATAAAATAACATATTTTTAAATGCCGTCTTCTATATTTTTACAGGCAATGGCTTCGAAAAAACTATATTTTATATATAAAAAAAAGTTACCTTAGTATCTACACATAATATTTTTGAGAGCTAGCAAACTTTTAATAAAAACCTGATAACGCGACTATTCCGACGAATCTTCAAATATTGGATACTGGGAATGTAATCTATACTTAGGTACACGATATAGTCACTTTTCGTGTCTGTTTGTGTTGTTCTTCTAAACTTAGCAATGGATTTTGACCGTAATAAAAAAATATTCCGGAAGTTTTATGTGTATAATAAAATTTATATTAAACTTACTTACAAATAATAAAGAATTCTCAATCGTTTCTCAAGTCGTAAAAACCGTGAGAAGCAGGAGCGGGTCACTCGTATCATATAAAAAGCTAACATAACAACATTGTGGTAACTAGAAAACAACCAATTTAAAAATATTATATAGCACGCATTCTAAAATGGGTGTCCACAATGTAACTATTCATTGGATATGCAGATGAATTCAACAGTACACCAATTTGGTCCAGTCATTTAGGCTGTACGTGACAAAATACATGCATACATAATCTCTATCTACATAAATATAGGTATACCACCCAGGTGTAATGTATTAAAAGCTTATAAACAACACTCATTCACATACATAACTTAAACCTCGTCAAGTTACGTAAAAGTAAACACAAAGTTTGTTTACGTAGCAACCGATTGAAATATTTCCAATTTTTGCAGCTATCCAGGAATTTTCCCTTTGCTGCCAAAGAGATGCTTTCGTTTCCAACTGCGGAGAGGGCTTGTCATTTCCATGCAGTACTTTTGAAAAAAAGAACAGAAAAACTGTTGGAAAATAGTACCAGTCTACTAGGCGTTTTTATTTAGCTATTTTTAGTAGAACCGGCAGAATAGTTGGCGTAATTTTTCGCTGCAAATGCCTTCCGTATAATCTTTATGATTTTCGTGGAGCCACTGGTCTCCCCTAAGTAATAAAGGGCGCATGCCCGGGATATCGTCCGTCGCTGGCTGTAATTAAAATGAGTTCGCTTTATGTGTGTCCCTCGGCAAGTGTGTAATGGAGCCGCATTTATTTCGAGACTACTCGTCGAGTCCTGATTTTTGCACAACTTTGCGCAGTTTTCAGTGGCGGAATTTCCTTGTATTTCGTGTATATTTCTGCAATGAATTCAAACTGATTTAAGTATCCTATTCTCACTGAGGAAAATTGAGTAAATAAGAAATAGTTTTCTTAGCAATTATGTGCAAATAGAAACAGCTCAGAATTATAGACACATCCAGCATTTAACCATACAATACACGTAGATTTTGGAGACTGATGTCATAGTTAACAGACAGCGCTCCTATTGGTGATAAAGATATATTGATCGTATTACTGAAGCACTAACGTCACATGTACTTCCAAGAAATCAAACAACGTTATGATTTAACGTTTATTTTAAACGAACGTCTTTACATTTTCCCGGTTATGTCTTCACCATTTCCTTCCAAACAAAAAAAAACCGAATACAAAGTATTTGACACCTCATTCTAAATCGCTTGACTGTGCGAATGCGACCAGAGTTAATTTACGGCCAGCTTGCACTAGATAAGGTCGACTTTAGCGGACAACCTTTACAGTTTCTACCTATTGCCATTTTTAAGAGCTTAAAAAGAAAATCCTACTTCCAAGTAGGCGCTAAATAAATCAAGTTCAAATTCAAAGTAGCACCACCGCGGACCGGTAAGCTGTCGACTAATCCAATACTTACAGCGAGTGAAGAGAAGTCCTTTGTGTCGAAGAATAGGCATTTGAACATTTACGAGGCACTCCGACCTAAGCGCTAGACCGCACGCATTTGCATCCGTTCACATCTCCTGGCCTCCTGGTCACCGTTTATTAGATCCTATTGTCTGTTCCATTGTCTCGACACATAAACGCGAATTACGGTATACGTAATAAACTTTTTAGTGCCAGTTTTGTTAAATTAATTTGTCTACGTTTTCTCTTGAGTTATGAATGGACCACCTCGGTTCGCAGGTGTTGAGTTGCGAATGAATTCTTGTGATGGAAAGATGATTAGCAGAATCCTCGCGTAATGCATACTCGTATCATCTTTCTCGATTACCGTGCATGGTGACAGCGAAAGGAACCACCTACAGAAATATTGCTGCTGCGGGGTAATTGCGTAATACACAAACAGTAGGAATGGCTTTCATTTTGCAGTACAACATTCATTGCGTTATTTACGTTGTTGAGCAGAATTTATTTTTTAACATATGAAGCAATGCATTAGCAACATCCTTCAAAACGATAAAGATTTTGATGGATAGTGTGTTACGCATTTAGGTTGCTGAAATACTTAAATAAATTCTCACCCAAAATTTATCTATCAAATGCTTTGAAAGTAATTCGAAGTTGCTTACGATTATATTTGCATTGGAATATTTGTTTTTACAATAATCGCGTTGCCCTTCATATAATTCATTAGTGCATAAACCCACCCACACGCGATAATATCGTGGTATCGATCGCGTGGAGATCTTGCGATAATTATAATTGATCGTGCGATACCCAATACGCTGAGCTGTCCAAATTATAACTAGACTTTTTGGAGATTTAACTGTGGATATCAAGATTATGGTCAAAGTTTCCAATATTCATGAGAAATAATAAACTATAGAGATTATTATCGTATCTGCAGGAACATGCGCGATCAATCAAGAATCTATGTTATCCCTAAGATCCCGTCATGGTCAGTCTTTGGATACTTATCGCGTCTACATGAGAAAGTCCTGAATTAATATTTAAATCTCTTTTTGAGAGGATCCTTAGCTTTTGGCTCTCGTTCAGGAAATTAGAAAATACCTTTAGGAATATTTGTGAGGAGCGATCTCATTGTGATTCAGTTCGTTCGCGCGTGAACATGGGATAAAGGAGGCTTTTAAAATTACGGCACTAATCTGTTGAGCTCACCCACTTTGTTGGCGAATAAGTTTTGTTCTTTTAGTCTAAATACGAGTAGGATGTAAAAGAATATGAAGTAACTTAGTACTAAAGTACCTACGAGTTCGATTTCTAGAGGTTGTTTGAAATTGAACGGAACTCAATGCAGCAGGGAGAGCAGTGGTGGCTGCCCCGACATACGAGTTGTACAGACGCCAGCACATCAAGCTACCCGAAACTGTCAGATTTTCCCAATCAACTTTGAACCTTATGCTATAGCGATAAAGTTGAAAATCTATAAAAGAAATCTGACAGATTGTAGTAGCTTGATGTGCTGGCGTCTGTACATCGAGCGTTCGAACCCAGGCAGGCACTTTACTTTGTGTAATTTACTTCATCTCCAATGCTCTAAAAAACAATGAAGGAAAACCGGCATGTCCTAGAAACAAAAATTCACGACGTGTGACATCTACCAACCCGCACTGGGTCCGCGTGGTAGATTACGGCCCATTCCCTCTCATAAAGGGGAGGTTTGTGGCCAGTGGGCAATATAGACTGATCAGCAGGAAGTTAAATGGATGAAAAGAGAATGGAACTCATAACTAAGAAACGCAAAGAAGCTTATCACCATGAAAGCAAGTGAATAACAAGATAAAAAGACACTTGAAACTCGCAAATCTGGCGGAAAAACAAGCTACGTAAGATTTCAGGCGTAGTGTTGCAAGATCTCGCCAATCGTGACAGATCTCCGAATGAAATGCGCACACGCCTCTAAACAGAGACACGAACACTTAAATTAACTTCACGAACTATTCTAAAATGGTATTCTAATGCGGCTTCGAGAGCTGCGCCGGATTCCGGGAAGGCCCTAATACCGGCCTTTTATGCGGTGCCCTTAACTTCTCAAATGGGTTACCATAATTTATTCTCAGCATCTCTCACTGTTTAATAGGACACCAGTTTTTTTTTGTAACGTTTTTTTCCCGTCTCGTCCAACCGTCCCGGGCCGCGTCCGACTGTTAAACGAAGGACGTCCGTGTTTTTCTTATTTCACAATTTCGAATGATTAGTTCTTTTGATCCGTTTTTTGTTACGTTCGCGAGTTAACAATCGTTTTTTGTTAATTGAACCTTGTGGAGTTTATTAGCTTTGTTTGGAAAACGGGGAGAGACATATTGCGGATGATTTTCCGGATGGTTACCTCAAACTGACCAGCACCCTAATGGCGTAACACAATTAATCTAAATCTGAATCATTTTGAAGGATATTGCTAATCCTTCATTTTTTTTTTTCTTTTTTTTTAATTTCCTGTAAGCAGGTTTGTGTAAACACTTTTACATGTCGATTGATTTATTTTAAACTAGATGAGGTCGGCGCTCCCTATCTGATTACTCTGAGAAGAAAGGCCGAAACAAACTCAGAGGTCACAGTCTCTTTTAAAGTCCAGACATAATCTTGGTCAAATCATGTGAAGACCATGTAGATTGGTGTCTAAAATGGTATTTTGAAGAATCACATGGATTGAGCGGACATATCCATTTGTCAAAAATCGTGCAGCTCAACTCAGAACTAAAATAGAGCTCAACGATTCAAAAAACAATACCAAAGACAGGATTTGGGTAGGCCGCATAAACTAATCAAACTGCCAGACTTTTTAAAACGGAATCAATGACCCACATAGTTCTCACATTTACAATAATTAAAATAATATAATACCTACTTTAAACAGTAAGTGTTCATGTCATTATGTATGTAGATAGATATTTAGGAAAAAAAAAGTTTAAAATGAAAAATGTTCAAAATATAAATGCTCAACAACGCAATGAATGTTGTTGAACTGTCAAAATGAAAACCTTTACCGATAGTGTGTTACGCGATTACCCCGCAGAACAATTGAATAAACTGCTTGTTTCAGGAGTTCTTGCAATGCAAGTAGGCCGCTGCAAACATAATTTGCCTAAATCGGGCATTATCGATCCACCAAGCATGCAGTGCGAGTGTGGTGCTCGCGAACAATGTCCCATCTGTTAGTGTCCCAAATCTCCGTTCACGTGCACCCTTGACGATGTGAACAACGCCTCTGACGCTGCAATAAACATGACCACCTGCTGGGCCCAATCAGTACATATAAGCAAGGTAGATGTACCGTCGAAATGAGAAGAAGGGGAGGAGCTTTTTGTACCATCACGAAACTTATAGACTTTATTATAAAACTAGCCTTTATCCGCGACTTCGTCCGCATGAAGTTTGTTGGACCCTCCCCCCCCCTCCCTTTTCAGAGATTAGCGCGTTCAAACAAACTCGTCAGCTTTGTTATTAGTACACGTACAGATAGATTTTTTTTGTTCAGTACTGAAATCGACGAGACATTTTCACGTTAAACGCACTGAAATAGTGTTTTAGAAAAGAGCATGCATTTACTAGATTAATCTATATCCTGCAATATTTCACTGTCTCAGTATGTCAAGACTGTCTTAATTACTGTAAGTATTCCATAATTTTGTGCAACTTTATGTGTTCGTGACATACCACAGTGGGCGGCTCGCCGAACTGCCACGATATATCTTAGGAATATCTACTTAATATGATAATTAGAGGAAACATTTTACAACAACATAGTTCTAATATTTCATACGAACACCGTTACGTTCCCATAGTATCTGCGAGTCCACGGAGTAATTAGTAAGTGGAACACTTAGGTTTGTGGAGAAAAAAAATAAGTTGATTGACTGTCTAAAATGCGATATATTTACAAAATAAATATTTTTTTCTACCATGTCGATAGCAATCTAAATGGACTCCGTCCAGAATTCGGCTACTGGTTTGGCGCCATCACCAAAAAAAAAATAAGTATGATTTTGAATGAATCTACACACAAACACAACTTTTAACCAAATCCGAACATGTTTGGAGCAGAAGCTAAACACAATTCACATCTCACACTCACAAGACACTTTTTTCACTGCTTTTAGCTCTTGTAAGTTTTGCTAGATAATAGCTAGGCTTTGATAATATGGTAAGGTCGAACGAACGTGGTCTTATTCCGGAAAATTCGCAGTAATTTCCGCGGTCGTTGCAAAAGTCTTATTTTTGCGATATTCGTGCAGTCAACGGTACTATTAACATCGCGTCGTTTGTGCGTCGTTTATTACTCCATTCTTTCCTACTCCGTGTCCGCGTAGTTTTGTTCCGCTAGGCGAGTCTCTCCTTATTAAATGATAATTAAATTGCTTCCAAACTACTCATAATGTATTACTTTGTTTTGAAGAAGAATGTTAAGAGAAACACCTCTTATTATCACTTAACGAGCGACTATGTAAAATTGAGCGGAAAATGATTAATTATTGTAGTTTTTTTGTTGAGCTTATTATACATATTTTATGTGGAAAGGATTCGTTTTAGTTTATTTTGAATACGTGATAGAAATATTACTTTTTAGTTTGGAGCATATAGTAGGTAAATCTGTAGATCACATACCTAGTATAATTTACGGTTAGTCTAATTAAAACTATGAGTGATTATAAAAAAAAACTTAGCGCCTTACTATTAAAATATTTATTTTAAATAAAACTAGCGGTGGGCGCGGCTTCGCTCGCATTGTTTAAACAAGGTTTTCATAGCCGCAGTAGCAATTTCAAACAGGTAGATAGACGATACGGATTTTACGTAAAGCTGAGCAAAACGTTTCTACTAAAGCCTGCAGACGAAGAGCCATGACGGGCTACAATACAGCCTACTGACAAGGCAATTAGTCTTATCTAAGAAATGCTACCTGCCTAGTATACTGGGTCATTTCATCTACAAACGAAATAGTGTTACCTATATCGAAGACAACCTTTCTAAAGGCCAACTCCCGTAATTAAAAACGTTCAATATCTAGTCACAATCTCATCTCAGCGACAATGAATGTCAAAAACTTGGCAAAAATGTAGGGAAATTAAAGGTATTTTTGACAGATAGGGACTGAAATCAGACTAAACGTTCTTAAAATTAGGAGAATTGCTCCTCTGGATTCACAATGTTGTTTGTGAATAACTGTTGCCTCTGATTCAACTTTCATCAATAATTTCGTAAATAAATTCAATTGTCAATCACCTTTCTCTCCTAATCTCCTAGTCCTTTTTTCTCAAATGGCAGCAAAAAAAAAACAATGCGATTTTACACTTTCTATTCACTGTTCACGCCGCGTCAGTGGTGTCCGATATCTGTGACGTCATACCGATCAGTGACCGACCTCACCATATTGCTACCTCTCATCGTTACTGTTTTTCTGGTGTATTGGACTCTGTTGGTTATGGCGAAGCGGACGACCTGACTAAAGTGGTTGTTGCATTTATTGTTTTTACCGTTTGGAATATAGGTATTGACATTATTCCGAAGTAAATTATTTTTGTCTTTCCTGTTTGGTTTACCTACGTGTATTTTTTTTAATAATCCAAACATAATTAGTCATTACATTAATGGAGTTTACACCTGCAGTTATCTAAAAAATTCCCGGTCCTTTTAAAATGAGATACGGGGTAATAGGTAATAGTTGTAATTGGGGCAATAAATGCACACGTAGCGTTATCCGCACGTATTATTCTCGAATATTCTTCTACTCGTATAGAATTATTTGAACGAAAGAGAAATAATAGTCTACTTCTCTCTTGTTAAAGTCCTTTGTTCGTCCTTTACTTTTTCGGGATAAATGTTTCCTAAAAAAACACGTATTTTCTTTAATACTAAATTAAATTAATATTGTGTTATTAGAACGGCAGCCAGAGTAAAACCTAAATACTATGCCTACAATACCTAAATCTCAAATATAAAAAAATATATAAAATACTTGATTGAATGAAAAGCATGTAAAAATAAAACTTCCAACTTTATGCGCACATCCGAATTTATTCTTTTAGATTTGTACGAGAACGATGATTCGGTGTACCAAGACCAAGGCAACAGATATCAAAAGAGCAACATTATTAAATTCTCAATGTATTCTTTCTTGGCGCCCAATGATGATTCACTGCTAACTGCTAAATTAGGCAATTTTATTATACAAAACAGTTTGTGTACAATTCACGTAGTTATTGTTACAACAGCGAGTTAATTCAATCCGTATTTAATAAACGATTGATTGGAAGTTCTATTTTTGTATCAACAATAATAATATATTATTTGTTAAACAGTCTGTTTACCTAATCTAATTATTCATGTAAGAGTTGATTTTTCAATCGACAGATAATTTTTATTCGTGGAATAAAATTGGCGTATGGCAGTTTTTGTATGGAACAACTGTCAACATTCAAAATATTATTCCTCCGGTAAAATTATCTGGCGTTGGAGAAATCAGCCCTAGCTTAAAATTACTTACAAGCATTATTTTCAAAACATTAAAACTAGTTGGGGTTAAATCAATGACGTAGCTAAAGAATTTCATAGGTATTTCAGAGTTTCAGGCGTAATTTACTTTTACATAGGTACTGTTGTTAATTAAAGTGTCGGTTTCGATATTTCCATGCCTGAGTGTAATATTTTTTTATATAAGCATAGGTATAAAATGATAACGTGGTGGTTTGTTCACAGGTGGTGAGGTGGTTCAACACGAGAGGCGATGCTGGGCGGGGCGGCGGGGGGCGCCCGCTCCCGCCCGCCCACTGATCTCCAGCAAGGTATGACAGCCTAGTAACCTCGGTACAAGAACTCTAGTATGTTTTCCTTTTGCACGTTTCTGACTGAAACTTGCTTGATCCGGCTACAAAGAAATACACGATAACCTTAAGAAAAAACGCATCTTTTTTATAAATATCAGAGGAATTCCAAAGAATAACAAAACAACATAAAATAACTAATATTAACTTAACCTATTCCATAATTAATTACTTTTTTGTTTGTCTCAAATACGTAGTAAACGTTAATTACGTTCTACTCAATTTATATGATTAGTGTAAAACAAACTCAGGTGTACAGTACGGTAGTTAAAATAAATATTCTTCCACAGGTGTGGCCCGGTTCCCGCTGTACTCGCTGTTCCCGACACAGGCCGGTAACCGACCCACGATACACAAAGGTGGGTTCAAACTGCACGGTTCTGCTTAATTGTTAACTAACTTGCCTTGCCTTACTTAGGTTTTATTCATAGGACATTGACTCAGCGTACTGTGAATGAAAGCTACCTTGTGTTAGTTTTAAAACAAACCTAAGCACGCTCTGAAACACTGCAATAAAATTTAGCTAGCTACCGTAACTTTATGTTATTCGTGTTGTGAAAATGCACTTTCACCATGGTTAAGATTAGGACGAAGACCGAATTTAGCAAGTACCTACAATACATACATGTCCAATGTTACATACAATGCAAAATTGATCTTGGATTACCAGGTAAACATAAATACATAGGACATCATACCGCATACATTTTAACACAACAGAAACAAAACAAAGAATGTATGAGCTAATGTTGTTCTTGTAACCGGGTTACACATCGCGTGATGCCTGCCTGCGCCCCGGGCGACAGGCGTGAGGATATGTTTGACGTGACGTTTCTGACTGACGGCTCACCGGTGGTTTTAGCCGCGTTATAACATTATGTTTGGAGTGTAAACGCTCCTGAGGGCAAAGATCGTTGTGATCAGGGATGCATAACATTCTTGGAGAAGTTTAAACTATGTTATAATAATTTTGAGTGTGATGTCTTTATATCACGACAGCCTAAAAACTTTTGTGGATTTTATCTTGATATAGGTAAGGGAAGAGACTGCCAAATAGCTATTCAAAAATTAAAAAAAAAACCCGAAAAAGCATATCAATCAAAATAATTTCGGTTAGACAGCGTACAATTTTAATAAGACGTAGGCGTTAGGTTGACCTTTGGTTTCATGAAAATAATTACTTTGATTGAGGATTGGGCTCCGGTTTTCTTCTAAATATGGAATGACATCTCGTACGACTGGCATATGACAGGTTTTTCAACTTACGTCGTGTAAATAAGTAAACAAGCCGTGTCAAGGAGTGACCGTCCATAACTTTGTTGGCGCCGATGTTATGTCATTAAAGCTGAAGGACTCTTAAATATCCACTGTTGACCATTGGATTCCTTTAGAAATAGTTACCGTATGACTTGTAGTCTAACTAAAGTCTAGAACTTAAGTTCCAGACTTTAGTTCGAATCTCCCTCTAGAGTCCCCCCTAGAGAAGGATAGGAAATATATGAACACGCATTGGCCACCACGCTTGCTTAGGTACTGCTTACTAACTCAGTAGGTACTTACTAAGTATGTGTTTCGTCGTAACTACAGGTACTTTGTAAATTTCAGCAATGCAAACCTGCCTTTCCCCAACTATGTTGGGATCGGCTTCCAGTCTGACCGGATGCAGCTGAATACCAGTGTTTTACATGGAGCGACTTGCCTATCTGAGCTCCACAACTCAGTTACTGAGTAATAAGATATCCCTTGGTAAGACTGGTTGTCAGACTTTCTGGATTCTGACTACCTGTAACGACTGTCAAAGATCCACGAATGACAGCCAGGGTTCTTTCCAACCGTTGCTGTCGTATTTGATTGCTTTTAATACCTTCCCTGTAACACTTACGACACTAGGAATCCCAAAACTTTTAAAGGTTGTTATGTTAAGTTATTTTTTCGTATAAGACATGCGTATAAAATCACGGCAATGCTTTGAAGTTAGTTACGCGGCGCGTGAGTGACACCCGTGAAATGGAGGACAACATACCAACCGACTTATAAACGAAAAATACTTGATAGGTATAGTCGCGGGCTTTTGCATGTATAGGTAATGATTCAGGTAAAATGAAGGTTTCCTCCTATAACTATATGTTTGCCTGGTAATTTAGTTCAACTCGTAGTGAAACTATAAAGAAATTCTATTCATTATTCATTTGATTGTTCAACATTGTTCAATTGTCTATAGAAAAAGTACCAAAAAGTTCTATTAGCTTGATTTTTTGTTCAACTTTGGTCAATTGGAAGTTAGAAAAATACAGATTTTCTCCTACAACCTCATGACATGACAGGCTAATAATTTTGAAGCAAGTACTATTTGAACTAAATTATTTTTACGATTTCCATGATGAGCATGTCTATTTTGAAATACCAGGGTGCCATCATGGTGCTAACAGATACGCACGATGTCTAAATTCCGTTAGTTCGTCTGTCACACTGATCAATCAATCTAAATAACGACCCAATCATTATCATTCTCATGCATTATCTAATTTATTTCGGGTCGGTTACATACTATTTGTATAACAAGAGTTAGCTCAAAAGAAACACGATATTAATGCAAAACATGAAGCCAATATAAGTAACTTTCAAGAACTTGAAAGAAAAGTTTCATGTTATAACTGAAAAAGTTTGTCAGGATTTTGTAAAGATTGTTTTTTCCTACCTTGGTCTTTCAGTATAAGTACTTGCATAAGTGTGCTTTCATGTTTATTTATTGCCTAATTGTGCCTCCTTGGTCTAGTGGTAGCGCAAGCGCTACTGCTGAGCATGAGGTCCTGGGTTCGATTCACGGGTCGGGCAAGGTGTTGGATTTCCATCTGGAATTTCTCACTAGCAGCCCCGAGTCTGGATTTGTGTTTGGTTGATGGCATGCACTCGCCCCCTGTTACATGGGACTTAACCATAACTACCGAAATGTGGGTGTACCACGGGTGTACTAACATAGGTACACGGTGTACTAACATAATTATGTAGGTACACGTTGTACCTATAGTACACACATTTCGCCAGCTATGTTAGGGTTATGTTAGGGTAACGTAGCTGGCGAAATGTGTGTACTATGCACACCTCTAAAGGCGTGCCGTACCCCTCTGGCTAATACAGGCATGATGTTATATTTTATGTCATTGCCTAATGCGTATACGATCGTACATGACAAGTATGCGACATAAATATGAACACATGTGTGCGCAGGAGTTGCCGGCTGTCGACTGACACTCAGTAATTAAGGTCTTAGATCCCTTGGGCCACGACAGAAATAGATTCTTTGTTCGCTAATGCCCAAAGAGTTTATGTTTAGTTTATTTTGTTCGTCGCTGGGCCGGTTTTAGCTCGATTTTTTAAAGACTGGCTGAAGAGCGTACAGGAAAAGATGTGTGTGCAAAGTTGAACTAAGCAAATATTTGAAACCCTTCGTAGCTGTAGGTACTGTACGTCTGTACCCAGTCAATCTGAGGTAATTTCTCTGAATGGGAAGATAATTGTTACATACGGATTCACATTAATAATGAACTGAATGTTAACTGACTTCTGTGAATCAGTTATTATGCCCCCCCTCCCCCCAGTCTTAAATCGGTTTTAAAAATAACTGGCGATGTGTGGGAACTATACAATTCTGCCTACTCCCTTCGGGTACAGGCGTCATGTTATGTTGTTATAATAATAATTACTTAATATCCATTTCATAATATAAACAAAACAAAACACGTAACATGAACGTGCTATAAACGCCCTACTGGTTAGAGGGAGATAGAAATACCTTAGTGCTTATATGAAAGACCTAAAGTACTAGGATATCAGTCCTCAAACATAGTTTAAGCACTAAAATACTAAGATGTACTAAGGTCACATAACTCAAAAGGTTAATAAATCCAGTTGTTCCAGTGACGGAGAGTCTGTTCTCGACGTCGTTGTCGACGTTCGGCGTGCCGACTCCTCCGCCCAACTCCCCCTATTCGCCGTTGCAATTGGAGTTGCTCAACTGCTCGCAGCGAGTACTCCTTGCCGACAAGTAAGTTTAAATGATGACGTGCTTTTGTGATTTAAGGACTTTTGCTTACGAGTCGTGGAGACGAATGACGCGTCTGCGATTTATAGATAAACGCAAATTGGAAACTTGATTGATGTGGCACACTCCGCTACGGTGTGAATCGTGATGCATTGTTTGTTTTGGATGGACCTATTATCAACAGTCTGGCAATTGTTACGAAATCCTCTTCAGATTTTCCAAATGCTTGCTATTAGCGTAGCAGCAAATGTTTACAGTTATTTTTACCTTTTTTAAGTTATACTCAATGCAATTTTGCAGAAGGATAGGACTAGTTAAATTTTTTGAGCATCCGTTATCCATCAAAATATAGGAATAAGTTATTTGTTGTTGGGATATTCAACGACTGGCTACTGAAACATAAAAAATCTTGCATGCTTCACGTGCAGCTACTTGAAACGCTTTTTTTTAATTAATACTTTACACTGCCTGCCTAAATGTTATGCTATTCTTTTTTTCTTTACCAAATAGTAATTCTTTATTTATTTTTCTCATGGACAGGGAACATAATAAAATGGAAGAAGCTAAACTGGGCAAAGCTTGTCTTCCTGATTCCTTATGTTGTCCTGGTGACCAGCGGCAGATGCTGGACAATATCGGCGTTATGCAGCCGCTAACTATCAAGACCGAACAGGCAAAACGGTCATGCAACACTTGCCTCACAAATTCTCCTAAAAAGGTAGCGAAAATGGATATCAATACTGCTATATTTTTTGTAAGAAACTATTTTATTTTTTTATACTTTGCATAGGATTTTTTTTTTTATTATTTCGTACGCATCGTAGACTAGAACTATTTTACTGATAAATCATTTTTCTCAACAGGTGATGCACGCCGACAGTGGTTGTAGTCGAACAAATCCCGTAACCTGGCTTGGGGTTGCAGGACAAAATGTGCAAGTTCAGGTGAAACGGGAACCGCAACACGTCCAAGTTTCAGAACTGGTTGCCGTCAAGCTTGAGCAAGCGTCGCCTGGTAACAAGCCAGACCACCCGCCTCCGGCGATACCGGCGTCGCTAAACAACGGTAAGCTTCTACGGTTCTACCTTCTACAATGTTATGCTCGCCTAGTACATTCGTACCGTATTATGCGAGACGGCGATGAAAATGCTACCATCATCATCGCCCCATTTTCTTCAGTTATGAATAATAAATTAGATTTAAGATACCTCAATAAAATAAAATCTAGCAAAATAAAATAGTTAAATTACCTATAAATCTGAATTTTGTTATTTGCTTGCAAATTGGAATAAATTTGAATCTTGGTTGGTAGAACAGAATTTTCTTAGGAGTCCCTTTTTTTTTTGTTAACTGTATGAATTTTTATCGCAGGTTCAATTCCCGTCGGTATCGCGGTCGCCCGACAACGAGTAGGCGATGCCGGTCTCCTCGCAGCGTTGTCTCAAAAAGACAACCAACAGCGCATGCACGATATCGGTAAGTTAATCTGTATGTAGACAAAAGATAAAAAGTCTCAAGTTTGCAGACACCAGACACAGATTGCTATTTCCTTCTTATCACACCCACACGGCGAATATAAAACACGGAAAGATAATATGCGTAGAGTTGTAGAAACAGTTTTTAAATCTTCACTGTCATTGGCAAACAACATCGATACTCGATAGTGCCATCAACGCTCGCTACAACCTATTTGCTGTCTCTGTTGGCCTGGTACCACTATGTATTTACCAAGATGCGCTCGGTAATGAAAAAAAAGTAAATTAAACTTTATTGAAGGCCGAATATCCAGCTATTCGATAAGTGAGCTTAAAACTTTCCTGCTAAAGCTCAATATGGTGTGTTGATTTGACAAAATGACAGGTTGCTTCACTTTTTGTTGTTTATTACAATTATTACAAAGGCTTCCTTCCGTGTTCCATTATTATTTGCTCGTAAATTCGAATAAAAAATCGACGTAGATTTGGTTCCGCTGAAACCAATAAAAACAAAATCGAACGTTCGGACTCGTAAGTCAAATGTCTAGTTTAATTGATTGCGCGTTTGAAATGAAATCGCACTGTTATCGCGGCATCGCGCCGAATCGCTTCGATCACGCGAGCACAGTTTTTGATACTACCTTGAATTATAGCTACATCCAATGAATAAATAACAACAGTCGTTGTGCCAAATATACATTATTTATGTGCAAGCATAAATAATAAGGCGCTACATTGTTGTAAACTTAGAAGCTTGTTCTTTAAAGTAACTTGGAACTGAAAATTGCTACTGTGAATATTAGGATATTATGGTCAGATTGTTTTCGGGTTTATTTATTTTCGTTATTAAACATAATAATGTACTTAACTTCTAAACTATCATGATACTGATAGCAAAGTTTTCAGTGCGATAAACATAATGAGATTTAATTCTGGGCTTACTCATTCATATTCGAATAGGTAAGCATATAACGCATTGTGACATCATCCTTTCAACAAAAACAGAACCTTAACAAACTTGACGTTGTTAAAAGACAAATAAATAAATCTTTCTTCACATAATTTGATTCGAGGATCTCAATTTGAATTCGGCATTTACATTAATCGCATGCTACCGTTTTGAATGGCGCCGTCAGGCATCGACGTCTTAGACATTATCGATCGAATGTGAAATTCGTAACGTATTTGGGAATTTGAATGGCCATTATTTCAAATTAGCTACTGTTCTGCCACCGTTTTCGGTCGCGTGTTTGTAGTGTTACTATGATTTGTTATTTACATCTGATCAAGATTTCGTGTCAGTTTTATATTTAAAAAGATTAGTGTACAAAACTTACAGAAAATTTAGCTTGTTATCACTTACCTAAGTTGCGTCGCTCCGAGTTGTTTTGGTGGTTAATTTTAGAAGCGTGGGCGTTTCTGTGACTTCAAAGAGGAATCGACTTATATTCAAAAGCCTTAAGGCTAGTAATAAATTAAATCTTCTGGTGGACGATGTCAGATGTCAGCTTTAACTTAAATACGTGGTTCCCCATTGCTTGTCATTATTAGGTATAGGCTATTACTTATTTATTTATTTATTTATCCTCCTACTGGAACGCCATACAGCAATTATACCAACGGAGCAAAGAATTACTTAATATGCTGCTTCCCATCCATCTGTGCGTGGTGGACATCGAACGGGCGGCGATGGAACACGCACGCTCACACAGCGTTAGCTCAATAGTGCCATTTCCCCATTCAAATCGCGCACATTCTTTGCGATTTTTTTGAGATACAATAAATTTTTCAAAATAAATACACTAAAATTGTAAAATCGGAAAATGTTGGTGTGTCGTCCTGATTGACAGATGTTATATTATAATTATATTACATCAGTTTCTAGTCGGACGAGAAACCGACCCCAATACTATGTTTCGCATAACTTAAACAATGAAAAAACCATGCAAAGACCGTCCTAAACAGGTTCTATTCCTAACTCATGAAACGCAAATGCATTTCAGAAAGTCGTTACATCATAACAGACTATAATTTTCCCGGTTTATAATAAAAAACTTACATACTTTGCCCGATCATGTCGAACGCCACAGCTATGTAAGTGAGGTTTTCCTCCACAGTTCCACGAGAACATAGCTTGACATTTAATTTATGATCAATAAATATAGTTATAATTATGTGTATGTGCGTATCGGCCTTTGTAAAGGAGATTTATGGCATAAAAGCGCGTCTGTATCCGACAATTATATGCTAATCAGATATTGCAGGCTCGTTTGTAACGAATGCAACGAGTTCTATGTTGCAAGTGGCCACGAGGTATTCTTGCGTTTTTACTCGACTTCATTAATTATTTAGTAACCAGAGTAAAAAAATGAAAATGTCTTTGTTTAGAAAAGCTTTAAAATCTACTAAGCTCGCTTAGTAGATTTTTAGAGCTAATTTGCAAATTGTAACAACCTGAGAACGAAAATGTTTGATAGAGAACATAAATCTATGATGGTACAAAGTTAATTCATATTTCTTATAAAAACCCACTTTGTTACTGATTAAGCTCATTAAAATATCAATTAACTCGGCAAGCAGGTGGTTTTTCAAAAGTTACAATTTAGCAGACGATGTTTCGGCCGTAAATTGCAATTATTATATGAATATTTAATATTCTAGCGGCCCTTATTATTGTAAATAGCTTACCTTAGATGGTATCGTGGACGATGGACAATCGTGCACAGAATATATTAATTATATTTTACACGCAGTAAACTTTATTGCAAATTGAAACTTCAATAAAATCTAATATGATGATTCAATTAAGTATTTCATCATAACTAACGTCTGAATAGTTCTCATAAGTACCTAATGCTGATTATTAGCATGTACCTATTACAACATGATAGCGCATTAACGTGATCTTAAAGGAAAGCTTACTTTTTCCGTAACACAAATACAAATACCAAATACACGCCAATTTTAACTTTCCAACAGACAGTATCCTTCTGCGTTTTGAGACACCCCGACACATGGCGTCCCAAATATGCAATAAGAAACTACTAAAAAGTGCTCAAAGAATAAATTCTGATAAAATCTTTACAATATTAACTTGTTTTACAACCCAGTACAAAATAAAGTGGCAATATAATAAAAATATATCGTATAAAACTTACAAATACGCCATTGCATGACCAGATCGATACGAAGGGGTTGAGCAGTGAATAAATGTAGGACGTTATGCCAACACCTGCCGCCGACGTGAATGTTTAAATTATTGACGACGTAAACGACGTTTGTTAATTCAATGGCTAAATTACGATAAATTTTATGACTATTTTGGCTTGCAACTGCCTTCATAAACCCATAGTTTAATTTTTATATTATAATATTACTTTTATTTCTTAATAAACTTTTAAACGTACAAGCTTTTTCAATTCAGTCGCACACAATGACTATATTTGGCATGAAGGTTTTTATAAATATTTCGATAAAAACCGTAAGTACCATTAGTCTTATTGTTTCCTTTTTATAAAATTAATAGTATTATGGTTCAATATATTCTATACTTACTTATAATATTGCACTGAAAATACTGTTGTGCAAATGCTACTTAAGCATTAAAGTTATTGATAAAATGATAATCTTGTGGAGTACCTTAGTAAATTATGAGAGCTTGCCCGTGGAAAATCGGACAAGAGGTTCTACCGACGTAGATAATTGTAAGCAAGTAACAAGTATTAGGGGTAACGTAATATAAGCGATACATCGTTAAATTTTATGTTACACTTAACGTTTTGACTAGCCCTTTTACGACGAAGGTGTCCGTGACACAATAAAGCGGCGTATGAACTAAGTTAATTAATAAAATATTACCTTTATTATTTTGTACTTTCAAGAATACATAGAAACCTAACAGGTATATAGTAAGTACCTACTATTAAGAACTAAGTTCTTAATTTACATAAATCGCTATAATTTACTTACCTATTAATAAAAACAAATTACTTCTTTTTAAAAAAAACAGCCAAAACTTTTGACGTTGTTAAGTAATCAGAATTTACTGCTAAAAATCTTACATGCATAAAAAAAAAAAATATTGTAAGTAACTAATTTGTACCAAGGGAAAATAAGCTTTTTAATGGAACAATATTTTTAGGAATACGGACCTCGCTCCCGTTGTACACAGATAAAATCACGAAAGCGAGCGGATATTATCACGTTCAAAATTATTTACACTGCAAAAACGCACCGGCTCAACCAATTACATGCTAATCACAGTTTTACAATTACTGTAGCGCCGCTCGCGATGACTGTTATAATATATGAAAGAAACAATACAAAAATATTAAAATTGTATTGCATTTTGTTTTCTTTTTATTCTTTGAGCACGCTGTATATGCATGGTCGTGTTCGACATGCGACTCCAAATTACGTTTCCTTTTCATGTTGCGTTTTGTAGCGGAATATCATTTGCATTAAGTACACAAACGAAATCGTCATCGTCCTGCCCATATCGGTGTGGAATATTCGCAAAGGGACTTTGCCCATCAGTGGGACATTAATGGCTAGTAAAAGATAATAAAAAATATCCTGATGTCGAAATTAGGAGATTTTTTTATTATTTTTTACTAGTCATTAATGTCCTCTCCTTCTACCTGTCTCTGTCGAGAGCTGCCATGCAATGCAATCATGGGATTATTTTACTTAAATGTTAAGTTTATTCTATCAGCGATATCAATTTAGTCCTAGCCATGTTTTAACATAGTTATCGTCCCAATTCTCGAACTAAAGTAAATTGCCGGTCGTTGCCTTTCTTTCCCAGTTTACCTAGTAAACCTAACACAAAATCATGTTTTTTCTCTATTTTTCCATCTCTATAATAGAATATTTCGTATTATAGAAATAGATTTAAATTAAAAATCAATAGTTTGTCACAGGGCACCCCTAATCATTCCTACTCCCTTGGCAATATGCATGAATCGCCGTTTGTTCTCCTCCCACGAAATGAGATTTTATGTCGCAACTACAAAGTTGACTTTCATGTACCAGGGCACCATAAATTTGAGTAGTCATAAGTTACATTATAGTGAGATTGATGCACATTTAAATTAATCGAACATATAAAATTCACCTTTACAGGCATTAAAATAGAGGTTCTTTTGGTTTACAAAATATTCGAGAATGATTAGATAAATAAATGCCACACAGCAAGTGGTCGAAAACATGTGGGCCAACTGTGACTGTGACGATCATTATGAATTCCTTGTATTTAGATACGTTCAGTGCTAGGAATGCTGAAATGAAGTGTTTGTGTGTTTACCTAATTGGCATTTAAAATTAGGGTTGTCGTCATTGTTTATTTATAAAGTCCGGTTTTTTGTTCTTCGTTACAACAGTAGCTGATGATGAATCATATAATTATTTGGTAATAGCGATCAGTAAACAGTCCAAAATTCGTCGCTTATTTTTAATGACGTCGTTTATGTGGTAGTATTACGAATTAGAATGACTTCCAAAAACATTCATAGTAGGTAATCATTTATTAACGAGAACATTAGCTGTCTTACCGTATAACTTACTCAAGGATTTTACCTGAGAAGCTACCGATGGTGTCGACTAACGTAACGGACTACGTAGCTCCTATAAGAATATGGGAAATATTATTTTTATAATTTGTTTATGTTAGGTACCATAATAAATAAGTAGGTATGTAAGACGTAGTGCTGTAAACTAATAGCGGGGTAGTTGCGTAACGTACTATCAGTATCAATGGGTTTCATTTTGACAGTTCAACCGCATTCATCGCGTTGTTTAGGTCCTTTGTTAAGCAGACACATTTTTCGAACATAATATGAAGCAACGGATCAGCAATAATATCCTTTAAAATGATTCAGATTGAGATCGATACTAGTGTGTTACGCAATTAGGGTGTGTTACTCTCTAACTCCGTAAACTAAGATACGGACCCGTACGAAAGTAGCTAGAAACTTCGAAGTGAATCCTCATCCTCATAATCAACCTATAACGTTCCCACTGCTGGGACACAGGCCTCCTCTTTGTGAGAGTGACTCGGGTCCAGTGTGGGTTTGTAGATGTCACAGGTCTTCGATTTTACACGACTCATAATGCGAAACATTAGAGTGCTTAACGATCGTTTTTTTTTTAGCCTCCTTTCTGCTACTGTCTCTATTGTTATACTCCTGCTAGTACACAGAACCTACTTAATTTATTCCTCCACTTAATTTTTCCTTTACTTTTGAATTGTATTAATGCAGTAGAAATGAAAAAATATCAAAACATTTCTAAAAAAATCCCATTCAATCAAGTGTGAAAACATTGTAGCTTGAGAAAAATCAATTGATTGAGTCAATTTATTTTTTAACAGAATTGGTTTACCCATAGGAAGAACCCTATTGAAAATGGCTCTTTTATTCAAAGTAGTTCAATTATAATAATTAATAAAAACTAACTAATGTAATATGTATGTCTATGGTTTTTTACACGATCAAATGAGCATTGCACTCAATGAGTCGTGTCCTTTTGGATTTCCATTTTTTTTTAATTGTAGGTACTCGTATAGGCCGGTTTCCTCACGATGTTTTCCATCACCGTTTTGAGAAAAAGAAAGTGAATCCTACACCCGATTAAATAACTCTTTTGGACGGGCAAAAACACTTTCGGAGTAGGGACAACTGTCAAACCGTGTTTGCATTCATCCCTGAACTAATCTTATGTCCGTCAGTGAAACGATACCAAACGCACGTAACTACTTCGTGCTTAAGGAGTAGTCCCCAGACTATCAACGATTTAGATTTTTTAAGTTAGGTACTTACTGTAAAGTTTAGAAAATTCGATTCTCATCAGGATTACTTACCTACTGATGAGATATTGTTAAAAATCCTTTTTTTATTACTTACTTAGGTATTTCGAATTTTGATCGTCGATCGCCGATCGATTTGATCGTCTATTTTATGCAAAAGAGTAGACAAGCATTTTGGAAATTTGTCATCAACGTTATTAAGTAGTTGTGAATTTTTGGTTAAGGTTTGGGATCGGGCTGGGGTAGGAAATGTAAGAATTGTAGGAATCTCTAAGCCCGAGGTTGTCTTCATCGCCAGCGGCTGGTGTGTTGCAGCCAACGTGTAGAATATTTCTAATCACGTCGTGGCAATTCGGCCCCCGACCGCCCGTCACAAACATTTGGCGCGCTTCCCGCCAATCCCTGGGCCAGGGCTGGCGACGCCCGCCAATTTATGACATTACATAGATTTTTATTAGCCACGCAATGGCAATTGGCAGATAACATAACTTACTGCGATTGCAGTGGTTTTTCGGTATCTTTGCTTATGTACAAATATTTCGTGGTTGAAATAGTGTAGGACTGTAGTTTATACATTTCATGACTAACTAGTCTTAACTGCTATGCATAATTTTATGAAAATCCTGTCCTTCTTATTAATAAGTCGCAATCAAAAACAATTTTTGATAAACAACAATTTGCAAAAACAACTTAGGTATTGATAAGACAGCATTAAAAACTAATATATTCTAAATCCACATCGAAAGAGAAATAACCAATAAATAACGCGTAGTAGTCACAAGTGACAACCCTCAAAGAGACGAAGACAGTCTCCCCCGACTGCGACCCTCGCTCGACCCTAGCTGGCGACTGTCGAGAGGATCGCATATACCGCCTGCCCGCTACTGCGCCCCTGGTACATTCCGTGACGTTTCTATCCATCCGTCTACGTTACGTACAGTCGAGACTCGACTCGATCGAAAGATAGAATCGAGTGATAGATAACCCCGGCGGGTAGGGATGACAACAGACAGGTTCTGATTTGACGTTATGATTACTGTGATAATTATGAATTTATGACAACACGATTTTAGGTAGGTAACAAAAATACAAAGTAAAAATATCGTTAGGAAATACACAATCTAAAATCATTGGTTTTCCGCGACTCTAGTGGTCTATGCTATTATAATTTCTAGTATGTCCAATTTCCCTACGTGCAAATAACGAATAGGATTCTTGCAAACAGCAAATTGGCACATAATATTATATTGGCCACTAACACACACACACTACCTATATATTGGCCATGATACATATTTTGCTGTAGATTTTTAATTTTCATTCGGAATCAATATTTACATAGACACCTTAGAAATTATTCTAAGATAGACACAAAACTAACAATAAGACAGGGTGTACATAGCTGTAAGTACCTACATTTCAATGATTGAGCATGAAAACGCCAAGACATTGATAACGAGCATATTTGGGTCAATAAAGAAATAATTCACGGTGTTTGAATAAATTACTGTTACGAATTGTGTTTAATAATAATAAACAGACGGACGCCGCGCGCCGCCGGTTAGCTGTACTTACTAATTTAGCTCTCAGTGCTACCACATCAATCATAGTTTGGAGTAGATCTTGACTAATTAAAACCAATCCAATTTTCTTTTTCTAGTTAACTTACTGTTAATAAATATACCTACAAAATAAAATATCCAATAAAAATAAAATGTAGGTAAGTAATGTTTGTCGCGACATAAATGATTGAACTTCTACTCGTAAGATAGGTACTTATTTGACTTCACTCATATACTTATGGTACATCAGTAGGTGTCTATCTATTCTGGTAGGTAATATTCTCAATGTGAAAACTTTGATGAAGTGAGCTGCCATTCCACCTGCCGGTGTACTCTATAAAAATGTCATCGTGAAAATTTGGTGAAGTGAGCTGCCATTCCACCTGCCGGTGTACTCTGCAAAAAGTCATCGTGAAAACTATGGTGAAGTGAGCTGCCATTCCACCTGCCGGTGTATTCTGTAAAAATGTCATCGTGAAAACTTTGATGAAGTGAGCTGCCATTCCACCTGCCGGTGTACTCTGCAAAAAGTCATCGTGAAAACTATGGTGAAGTGAGCTGCCATTCCACCTGCCGGTGTATTCTGTAAAAATGTCATCGTGAAAACTTTGATGAAGTGAGCTGCCATTCCACCTCCCGGTGTACTCTGCAAGAAGTCATCGTGAAAACTATGGTGAAGTGAGCTGCCATTCCACCTGCCGGTGTATTCTGTAAAAATGTCATCGTGAAAACTTTGATGAAGTGAGCTGCCATTCCACCTGCCGGTGTATTCTGTAAAAATGTCATCGTGAAAACTTTGATGAAGTGAGCTGCCATTCCACCTCCCGGTGTACTCTGTAAAAATGTCATCGTGAAAACTTTGATGAAGTGAGCTGCCATTCCACCTGCCGGTGTACTCTGCAAAAAGTTATCGTGAAAACTATGGTGAAGTGAGCTGCCATTCCACCTGCCGGTGTATTCTGTAAAAATGTCATCGTGAAAACTTTGATGAAGTGAGCTGCCATTCCACCTCCCGGTGTACTCTGCAAGAAGTCATCGTGAAAACTATGGTGAAGTGAGCTGCCATTCCACCTGCCGGTGTATTCTGTAAAAATGTCATCGTGAAAACTTTGATGAAGTGAGCTGCCATTCCACCTGCCGGTGTATTCTGTAAAAATGTCATCGTGAAAACTTTGATGAAGTGAGCTGCCATTCCACCTCCCGGTGTACTCTGTAAAAATGTCATCGTGAAAACTTTGATGAAGTGAGCTGCCATTCCACCTGCCGGTGTACTCTGCAAAAAGTTATCGTGAAAACTATGGTGAAGTGAGCTGCCATTCCACCTGCCGGTGTATTCTGTAAAAATGTCATCGTGAAAACTTTGATGAAGTGAGCTGCCATTCCACCTCCCGGTGTACTCTGCAAGAAGTCATCGTGAAAACTATGGTGAAGTGAGCTGCCATTCCACCTGCCGGTGTATTCTGTAAAAATGTCATCGTGAAAACTTTGATGAAGTGAGCTGCCATTCCACCTGCCGGTGTATTCTGTAAAAATGTCATCGTGAAAACTTTGATGAAGTGAGCTGCCATTCCACCTGCCGGTGTATTCTGTAAAAATGTCATCGTGAAAACTTTGATGAAGTGAGCTGCCATTCCACCTCCCGGTGTACTCTGTAAAAATGTCATCGTGAAAACTTTGATGAAGTGAGCTGCCATTCCACCTGCCGGTGTACTCTGCAAAAAGTTATCGTGAAAACTATGGTGAAGTGAGCTGCCATTCCACCTGCCGGTGTATTCTGTAAAAATGTCATCGTGAAAACTTTGATGAAGTGAGCTGCCATTCCACCTCCCGGTGTACTCTGCAAGAAGTCATCGTGAAAACTATGGTGAAGTGAGCTGCCATTCCACCTGCCGGTGTATTCTGTAAAAATGTCATCGTGAAAACTTTGATGAAGTGAGCTGCCATTCCACCTGCCGGTGTATTCTGTAAAAATGTCATCGTGAAAACTTTGATGAAGTGAGCTGCCATTCCACCTCCCGGTGTACTCTGCAAAAAGTTATCGTGAAAATTATGGTGAAGTGAGCTGCCATTCCACCTGCCGGTGTATTCTGTAAAAATGTCATCGTGAAAACTTTGATGAAGTGAGCTGCCATTCCACCTCCCGGTGTACTCTGTAAAAATGTCATCGTGAAAACTTTGATGAAGTGAGCTGCCATTCCACCTGCCGGTGTACTCTGCAAAAAGTTATCGTGAAAACTATGGTGAAGTGAGCTGCCATTCCACCTGCCGGTGTACTCTGCAAAAAGTTATCGTGAAAACTATGGTGAAGTGAGCTGCCATTCCACCTGCCGGTGTATTCTGTAAAAATGTCATCGTGAAAACTTTGATGAAGTGAGCTGCCATTCCACCTGCCGGTGTATTCTGTAAAAATGTCATCGTGAAAACTTTGATGAAGTGAGCTGCCATTCCACCTCCCGGTGTACTCTGCAAAAAGTTATCGTGAAAATTATGGTGAAGTGAGCTGCCATTCCACCTGCCGGTGTATTCTGTAAAAATGTCATCGTGAAAACTTTGATGAAGTGAGCTGCCATTCCACCTCCCGGTGTACTCTGTAAAAATGTCATCGTGAAAACTTTGATGAAGTGAGCTGCCATTCCACCTGCCGGTGTACTCTGCAAAAAGTTATCGTGAAAACTATGGTGAAGTGAGCTGCCATTCCACCTGCCGGTGTATTCTGTAAAAATGTCATCGTGAAAACTTTGATGAAGTGAGCTGCCATTCCACCTCCCGGTGTACTCTGCAAAAAGTTATCGTGAAAATTATGGTGAAGTGAGCTGCCATTCCACCTGCCGGTGTATTCTGTAAAAATGTCATCGTGAAAACTTTGATGAAGTGAGCTGCCATTCCACCTCCCGGTGTACTCTGTAAAAATGTCATCGTGAAAACTTTGATGAAGTGAGCTGCCATTCCACCTGCCGGTGTACTCTGCAAAAAGTTATCGTGAAAACTATGGTGAAGTGAGCTGCCATTCCACCTGCCGGTGTATTCTGTAAAAATGTCATCGTGAAAACTTTGATGAAGTGAGCTGCCATTCCACCTCCCGGTGTACTCTGCAAAAAGTTATCGTGAAAATTATGGTGAAGTGAGCTGCCATTCCACCTGCCGGTGTATTCTGTAAAAATGTCATCGTGAAAACTTTGATGAAGTGAGCTGCCATTCCACCTGCCGGTGTATTCTGTAAAAATGTCATCGTGAAAACTTTGATGAAGTGAGCTGCCATTCCACCTGCCGGTGTACTCTGCAAAAAGTTATCGTGAAAACTATGGTGAAGTGAGCTGCCATTCCACCTGCCGGTGTACTCTGCAAAAAGTTATCGTGAAAACTATGGTGAAGTGAGCTGCCATTCCACCTGCCGGTGTATTCTGTAAAAATGTCATCGTGAAAACTTTGATGAAGTGAGCTGCCATTCCACCTCCCGGTGTACTCTGCAAAAAGTTATCGTGAAAATTATGGTGAAGTGAGCTGCCATTCCACCTGCCGGTGTATTCTGTAAAAATGTCATCGTGAAAACTTTGATGAAGTGAGCTGCCATTCCACCTGCCGGTGTATTCTGTAAAAATGTCATCGTGAAAACTTTGATGAAGTGAGCTGCCATTCCACCTGCCGGTGTACTCTGCAAAAAGTTATCGTGAAAACTATGGTGAAGTGAGCTGCCATTCCACCTGCCGGTGTATTCTGTAAAAATGTCATCGTGAAAACTTTGATGAAGTGAGCTGCCATTCCACCTCCCGGTGTACTCTGCAAGAAGTCATCGTGAAAACTATGATGAAGTGAGCTGCCATTCCACCTCCCGGTGTACTCTGCAAAAAGTTATCGTGAAAATTATGGTGAAGTGAGCTGCCATTCCACCTGCCGGTGTATTCTGTAAAAATGTCATCGTGAAAACTTTGATGAAGTGAGCTGCCATTCCACCTCCCGGTGTACTCTGCAAAAAGTTATCGTGAAAATTATGGTGAAGTGAGCTGCCATTCCACCTGCCGGTGTACTCTGCAAAAAGTTATCGTGAAAACTATGGTGAAGTGAGCTGCCATTCCACCTGCCGGTGTATTCTGTAAAAATGTCATCGTGAAAACTTTGATGAAGTGAGCTGCCATTCCACCTCCCGGTGTACTCTGCAAAAAGTTATCGTGAAAACTATGGTGAAGTGAGCTGCCATTCCACCTGCCGGTGTATTCTGTAAAAATGTCATCGTGAAAACTTTGATGAAGTGAGCTGCCATTCCACCTCCCGGTGTACTCTGCAAAAAGTTATCGTGAAAATTATGGTGAAGTGAGCTGCCATTCCACCTGCCGGTGTATTCTGTAAAAATGTCATCGTGAAAACTTTGATGAAGTGAGCTGCCATTCCACCTCCCGGTGTACTCTGCAAAAAGTTATCGTGAAAATTATGGTGAAGTGAGCTGCCATTCCACCTGCCGGTGTATTCTGTAAAAATGTCATCGTGAAAACTTTGATGAAGTGAGCTGCCATTCCACCTGCCGGTGTACTCTGCAAAAAGTTATCGTGAAAACTATGGTGAAGTGAGCTGCCATTCCACCTGCCGGTGTACTCTGCAAAAAGTTATCGTGAAAACTATGGTGAAGTGAGCTGCCATTCCACCTGCCGGTGTATTCTGTAAAAATGTCATCGTGAAAACTTTGATGAAGTGAGCTGCCATTCCACCTGCCGGTGTATTCTGTAAAAATGTCATCGTGAAAACTTTGATGAAGTGAGCTGCCATTCCACCTGCCGGTGTACTCTGCAAAAAGTTATCGTGAAAACTATGGTGAAGTGAGCTGCCATTCCACCTGCCGGTGTACTCTGCAAAAATGTCATCGTGAAAACTTTGATGAAGTGAGCTGCCATTCCACCTGCCGGTGTACTCTGCAAAAAGTTATCGTGAAAACTATGGTGAAGTGAGCTGCCATTCCACCTGCCGGTGTATTCTGTAAAAATGTCATCGTGAAAACTTTGATGAAGTGAGCTGCCATTCCACCTGCCGGTGTATTCTGTAAAAATGTCATCGTGAAAACTTTGATGAAGTGAGCTGCCATTCCACCTGCCGGTGTACTCTGCAAAAAGTTATCGTGAAAACTATGGTGAAGTGAGCTGCCATTCCACCTGCCGGTGTATTCTGTAAAAATGTCATCGTGAAAACTTTGATGAAGTGAGCTGCCATTCCACCTCCCGGTGTACTCTGCAAGAAGTCATCGTGAAAACTATGATGAAGTGAGCTGCCATTCCACCTCCCGGTGTACTCTGCAAAAAGTTATCGTGAAAATTATGGTGAAGTGAGCTGCCATTCCACCTGCCGGTGTATTCTGTAAAAATGTCATCGTGAAAACTTTGATGAAGTGAGCTGCCATTCCACCTCCCGGTGTACTCTGCAAAAAGTTATCGTGAAAATTATGGTGAAGTGAGCTGCCATTCCACCTGCCGGTGTATTCTGTAAAAATGTCATCGTGAAAACTTTGATGAAGTGAGCTGCCATTCCACCTCCCGGTGTACTCTGCAAAAAGTTATCGTGAAAACTATGGTGAAGTGAGCTGCCATTCCACCTGCCGGTGTATTCTGTAAAAATGTCATCGTGAAAACTTTGATGAAGTGAGCTGCCATTCCACCTCCCGGTGTACTCTGCAAAAAGTTATCGTGAAAACTATGGTGAAGTGAGCTGCCATTCCACCTGCCGGTGTATTCTGTAAAAATGTCATCGTGAAAACTTTGATGAAGTGAGCTGCCATTCCACCTCCCGGTGTACTCTGCAAAAAGTTATCGTGAAAATTATGGTGAAGTGAGCTGCCATTCCACCTGCCGGTGTATTCTGTAAAAATGTCATCGTGAAAACTTTGATGAAGTGAGCTGCCATTCCACCTGCCGGTGTACTCTGCAAAAAGTTATCGTGAAAACTATGGTGAAGTGAGCTGCCATTCCACCTGCCGGTGTACTCTGCAAAAAGTTATCGTGAAAACTATGGTGAAGTGAGCTGCCATTCCACCTGCCGGTGTATTCTGTAAAAATGTCATCGTGAAAACTTTGATGAAGTGAGCTGCCATTCCACCTGCCGGTGTATTCTGTAAAAATGTCATCGTGAAAACTTTGATGAAGTGAGCTGCCATTCCACCTGCCGGTGTATTCTGTAAAAATGTCATCGTGAAAACTTTGATGAAGTGAGCTGCCATTCCACCTCCCGGTGTACTCTGCAAAAAGTTATCGTGAAAATTATGATGAAGTGAGCTGCCATTCCACCTGCCGGTGTATTCTGTAAAAATGTCATCGTGAAAACTTTGATGAAGTGAGCTGCCATTCCACCTCCCGGTGTACTCTGCAAAAAGTTATCGTGAAAACTATGGTGAAGTGAGCTGCCATTCCACCTGCCGGTAAATAAATTTTATAATACTTAGCGTCATAAGTTTAGACATCATCGATCTTCACACATAGGTAGGTACAGACGCCAGCACATCAAGCTACTACAATCTGTCAGATTTCTTTAATAGATTTTCAACTTTATCGCTCAAACATAAGGTTCAAAGTTGATTGGGAAAATCTGACCGTTTCGGATAGCTTGATGTGCTGGCGTCTGTACATGTTTTATTATTTAATCAATACCGGCCATAAAAGGCGATTTTCAAACGAGCATGCAATCAAATTAATGTGCGCTCAATGGGCGATTACCTATAACAATTTATTGTCGAGGAAACTAAGTATTATACCTAATGCTTTAACACACTATTTATACTATGTATTTAGCAACGTTAAAATTCCGATACAACAATAATTTACAAGATTATATTGATTAAAAGGTATAAACCTGACGCTATATCTTTGCAAAAACTATTTGAATACTTTATCACAAAATGTCTGCAATTAAGCAAGATAAATACGTCGGCGATATACAGGGAACATCAAGGAGCAACCTGTTAGATAGATACCATGGATTCAGCACATGATGCTGACTGCCTGCGTTGTAACTTTTCGTCTTTTATTAAAAAAAAATTGCTGTTCCATACATTTTAGCCGCGTAGGTACACGGAGAGAAAATTCTTAGAAGAATTACTGTGCTCGTCACTGTAAAGTCAGTGCAAGTGACATCTACAGAAAATTTTCTGAGTGAGATTGGGAAAAATTCACTATTTGTCCAATAAATTTTACTGTACAGCATAAGAATTTTTACTGTGCTAGCATGGGAATTTTTCCATTACCACTCAAATGCACTCAGATTATGAGACAGCACAGTAATTTTTCTAAGATTTTTCTCTCCTTGTAGGTATCACACTTTTCTATGAAACAGCAGATTTTTTTTTAATAATCTTCTATTCTCCCCTAGCGTAGAAATTTTCTACAATCATGTGCTAAATTCATGATTGCAATTTGCGCGTCGGTGTCACCCTGTGTAGGTACCTACTACTTTGACAAGTACTGCCTATCTACCCTTTTCTACCATCGTATACCACCCAAGTTCTGCATAGTTAAACCATAAAAAACGAAGCTATACATTCAAACTTCGTAAACCTGTGGTATTTATATCAAATTTGTACTTCCATAAAGTTTTCAATTCCGTAAATGTATGCCTAAAATTTTCAAATAAACTAAACGAACCCCTCTTAAACTTTGTCGTGTAATTGTATACCTTAATTCAGGGTAATAATTGTTATATTTCAACGGAGTATTGTGCTATGAGGGGTGGCGGCGGCGCAAAGAGGGTGCCATATCTCACCCCAGCCCATGTTGTTTGGATATAAAAATGTTGACTTTGCTATTAAATGTGCTTGTTGACATTTATTTGCATTATAATTGTAATTTCTGATAATCTGGCCCCACTTAAGTGTTATGTTAAACAATTCCTAATTGCCATTGGGGAGTATCAAACTTCATTTGTATTGTAAAATGATAAGAAATCTATACTTAATTAGAAATCATTCATGTAAAAAATAATTAAGTGGTTCTGATCCATTTTTTTTCTATGGCTTAAGTAAACACTAATGTTATTTTATTACATTCATGCACTTTTCTGAACTTTTAACTTAAAACCAAATAATATGCATGTGCAAATTTATACCTTTCTGTGAGTATCATTAAAGTCTATATTTGCCTGAATCAACGGAAGCGACCGGCTCGCTAAAACAAAACCAACTCCACGCATTTATGTTGCCCTGGTAGATTTTTGTAGGAGTTCGATCGGCGTCCGCTCTCACTCCCGAAAAATGCGATCGGGATGGATGAGAGGCATGATGACGTTAACTTGAACGTTTCGATTTAAGTATGTATTTTTGTAATTGCGTTTTAGTGGGAGCATAAATAAATAATAATAAAAATAACAATTAGGTACTTATTATGTATTATCGTTTGAAATTATATTCAAAGATTGCATGCACTATCGATTTTGTAGATTTAAATTCAATTAACCTTCTTTATACGGTACCGCTTACCGCTGAAGGAATAGAAACCTAAGTTCTTTCTAGGAACTACTTCCTTTGAATTTACATATATTAAAGATACGGTTGATAAGCAGCTTTTTCAAAAAGCATCATTCTGGTGTTGCAGCAGGGATTGGGACTTGGGAAGCTGGGACCGGTCAGTGTGCAACGTTTATTTATGAACTTAAATATTATAAGATGTAGTTATAATGTATTTAAGTTACTATTTAACTGTCCCAATGAAGTTTTTCTAACAAATAGAAACATTAAAAATAAAATTAATCCGCAATACACAAGCAACTAGTTGGCTGAGCAACCACAAGCGACGTCGCGTCAGTCTATTTACGCTACGCTTCACTAGCTGACCACGCAATGCGACGATGCGACGTGCAGCTATTTTAATTCTAGAATAGGGACGCTATTAACTGTGACCTAGATTTTCTAGAGTGAAAAATAATGTAACCAACCACTGCAATTTTAGCCACAAAAATCGAAACTTAGCCAATTTCATGTGACATTCACCTGTAATATTTATCAATTTACTTTAAAATAAATAACAGAAATAAAAATAAAAAAAAACCTTGTTGATTTTTCTATCAGAAAATAAAGTTTGTGTCGCGAAAAACTAAATAGTTTCTTTGCTCGGAAAATCCTAGTTGCATCCGGGTCATTCGGCGTCGGATAAACCCTTTTCTTCAGCGCGCGTGATACTAGGCTCACAGTAAGCACGAGGAGTTATACGGAGCGCCGCGGCGAGTATAGCCGTAGGAGCGAAAGAGACGCACTTGTGCTTGGAATGCCAGCGTTAGACAGAGACGTTACGGTGAAGGTCAACTGATAGGATACACAGTGTAATTCAAGCATAGAAGAAACATACACGTCGTATCAAGATTATTGACGCGATAAATATAAATGGATATTTTATTTAATAAAATAAACTGATGGACACTTTTTGATAATTTTAGCATTGATTTTCTAATTTCTTCGATTTTTTTAAGTTTTACTCTGCAAATGGAATGCTAAAATCATAATTTCGATTATAAAAGAGCATAACCTTAACAATCACTTATTTCTTAAGGGTTAGTTAAATAAATAAACAGCTATTTCTAGTAAGACTGACGGAGCCAACATTTATTTGTACTACTCTGTAGTACGACAAGTGATAGAGTAAGCCGGCGCTATACATTGGAGCGAGACAGAAGTACCAGCACGTGCTTCCTTTCATAATTTTCTTTTTGCCTCCTCGCCCTGCTGCCACTCCGATATTTCATCTCATTGTGGGAATTTGTTTCGTGAGAAATAGCAGTTATTTTTTTTTTTTGTTTCTTGTTGATAAGCGAATTCCATGAAAATAATAAAATATGTGTGAGTTTTTTGGATAAATTACATTGTCTTAAATGACGGCACGGTTGGCGCAGTGGTTAAGCGATTGACTGCTGCGCTGCGTGTCGCGGGTTCGATTCCCGCACGGAACAAATATTTGTATGACCTACATGTATTTGTTCCGAGTCTGGGTGTACAAAAAAAAAAAAAAAAAAAAAAAAAAAGTAGTAAGTATATAAGTAGTTTATCAGCCATCTTGTTACCATAACACAAGCATTAGGTTGCTTAGCTTGGGACAAATGGTGCTGTGTGAAATGTCCAGGGATTTATTATTTATATTATTATTTGTTTATTTGTAGTTTTTGATATTAATATACCTACGTATTTAACAAAACCGGACTGAGAAAAACACTAGGTACCGAAAACTCGAATCAGTGTAAGAATTTAAAACTTGTTTGTTTCATAGAAATAAAGACGAATTATCCTGTAGGTACCCAAGTATATGCCAAGTGTGTGTAGCTTTATCAGTCCTCCATAGCTTGCAAAATCTTAACAAATAAATAAAAAATCGTTCAGGAAACCGTAATCAGGAATATGCTGACCGAATCTTAGTGAATTATAGGTACGTTTAGTCATAAAAAAATCAGGTTAGGAAACAACAAAACAACGCTATTCCTGTTCTAGGAACCGAATGGGCTGCCAAGACTTGTTAGTTCACAATAGCCCACTAAGGGCCATTGGGATTTAATAACGAGTCCAAATGAATTACAAAATAAATTAGTCGGGAACCGGCCGGACCGGTTTGTGATCAGCTGGGCAGCCCGGTGAGGTCACATACTACAGATATTATGGTAGGGCCACGTCCCGTAGTCGGCAACAATCTATACGGACGGATTTGGTTTAGTTCACGTGAAGATCTGCGCATTAGAACGAGCAACTAGCTTCAACTTTCTGACTAACCGACCGACTTCTTGACCGTTCAAAAGTGCCTTTAATGGGTTTCATTGAAATATATGCTTTGACTTTGACGTAAACGCAACATTATGGACTATTCTAACTGTATTTAGCACACTACCGGTTCCGGAGTAGAAAGCATAATAAGCTAAATACGTAGAGGATGAAGAATTTGAAAGAAAAAACTCCGAACTGAGGTTGAAATATTTACTGCACATGGGGCTTTGAAATCTATGTCAGTATTTTTTGCGTTCTTTCAATGAAGTGGATTCGCTTAGTGAACGAAACCTAACTTATCAACACAAATTGTTAAATAACTGGAGCGAATATGGAGCTTCTTACTCCATTCTATCAAAAGAAATCAAGAATTGAACTGACTTCGAAATTAACTCAGTATTACTACCATTCCAAACTGTCATAGTTATCCGAGCGTAAAACAACTTAATCGTATGTTCTCTATGATTCGGAAAGTATTGCTACACGATTTACAAGTATTTCATTGTATTCATTAACGTTTCTTCCTTCAAACTTTAAGACCACGGCTACTTCTTCCCCATACCTCCATACATTGTCATCACCCAAACTGGGCCCTGATTCACTATGCCCACTTAAAGATTCCTTACTCGAAACCCCATTAATTCCTTAACTAATCCTGCCAATCTCGCGTTCATTTCGCGCGGTTTCGTTCATCGTGTCATAAAGAATAAGGGCGCTGATCGTATCGACGTGTTCTTATTGAGAGAAGATATGCTTCTGTATGACCAATTCCCCGTATCCGTAGGTATAGGTATGGCATGTTTCTGGTTTTCCGCTGAGTGAATGCGGTTTGTTTGACCACGACACCCCTTTTTCCGCAGTAAATCGTAACAACGGGGAGCATGTTATTGCTGTCCATTCGCTTGATTTTAATCCTTTAATCGGCATTCGCCATGAAAGCAGATGGGGTGGCTCCAACACTTTTACGATTCCCTTCGAATTCTGATACTATCAAGCATTGTTCATTTTAATTACTTGATTTATTAGTTTCAAAAGAAATTTGATTGTTTCGTTCGCAAATTTTACGAACTTACGTAATGATTTTGAGACTTTTGATGGTTTTACAAAGTTCCATACCATCTTTAGCTATTCTGACATACACTTTGAAGTACTACCACTACATCCATGTCTTTAAGAATGTGCGACTCCGATGTCCAACGGTGTTATCGACTCTTTGAGGTAAGAAATACCTTCGTTCATTTGGTATTCTTAATCAATTTGATAAGAACATACTGACGACTATCTTGATTTACCTATATCGTTAAATTAAAACACGTTCTTTATTGAGAATTGATTTCAATGATATCTGTCATTTGATGAATGATTCATTCTTGATATGGGGCTTTCATTTATTTGATAAAATTCTCTGGAAAACAAACAAGTTTTTAAAGCAACATGAGTATTTATATGTAAATAAGGATCTACGCAGATAAAATCTACAGATTTCAGTAAAGACACGGCTACACGTCAAGCTATACATTTCCAGTTCTAGCTGACCTCGCATTGAATAGGTTTTTCGTACAATCAGAAGTCAGCTTATACAAAACATTTTAAAAGGCAGTGAAATTCTGTCATCCATAGGCAGAATAGATTAAAGAAGGATCATATGAATTCATTTTAATCTTCAACATCAACTCTCAACACCCTAAACTTTTATTTGTCAGTTTGGAATCGACTTGTAGTCTGCTGTAGAGTCTACCTTCTTGGGAAACTATGCCTTCCACGCCCATACCAATATTCTAAATAGAATCTAGCCTACTCACCAGTCGACCATCATCATTATCATCCTCTTGCATGATCATATCCCATTTTTTGAGTCAACGCATCCTGTCTTCTTCTTTCGTAAATCTCTATCTCTGTTTGCCGTCATCACAGTAGTTATACCCTATCTATTCTACCCATACCATCTTTCACATCGTCCACGTCGTTCGTTGCATCCATAGTTTCTTTGCCATCAGTCGAACCGCATCACACCACATGGATATCTAGGACTAAGATACAGTAATTTTCATTATCATTCGCTTAACCCACCGATTGTACCTGTGTAGGCGATAGGTTAGGATAGTGCTCTTTATTCGCTTACTTAGAAGGACTTCACGACATCCACCATAATTATTGTATAAGGACGAATTTTATCAATAAAACTGAAGGCGATCAGCAGATATAAACCGCGTGGCCTGAGCAAGAGCTGTCAGTGTCATCATTGTTGTGGAATATTGACATTGACAGTTCTCGAACGCGTTTGAGACGTGCTGATCGCGTTTAGCTTCATTGGTATCATTCGCTCTAAAAGGTAATTTCCAGAGATTCCTTGTGATATCGTCCAGTTTTGTATGACCATGTTTAACTCGTTGATATGAGTTACATAGGCAATTCAAGTTCTTATGTATACGCATAACATTATAACTAAGAATGTTTAAAAACAATCGCGCACGCAATCTGACCGTCTCAGTTAGAATCGTTTCATAAGAAAGCTGGTTTTACGAGTGCGTTTCTCGTGATCATTTGCATATTAATTAATACGTTAATTGTGTCTTTCATAAAAAGCCGTCTAGTGTTGTTTACAGCAAACGCTGATATGCATGCGAAAACCTTTTTATGTTCGACTAGTTAGAATTTTAAATCTGCTAATGAAACGTGATTAGAACATTTAGAACCATGTTCAATACGGTAAATCATCCTTATTACCAAGTGCCTGCATACCTTCTTGCAGCTTGATATAATCTTTGAATAGGTACAAGTATTGAGTTACTATTGAGCTTTCTGCACTTCATAGGTTAAACATAGCCCCCTTATTCATAAACATTGCTTAAAGTTAATTAGTGATGTGACTGTTTAACCTCACATTTTTGACGTTTGAACGTCACTTAACTTTAATCATCGTTTATAAATAAACCCCTAGATCTCAGAGGCTAACAGAGACAGACAGAGGTTCCTTTAATTCTTAATTAGAAGTACTTTGTAGGTACGTACGTACATTCTTGCCTGCATTTTTAGCTAATTCTAGGCTAGGCTAAGCGTTGTATCTCATCGTAAGGAAAGCTAGCAACGATCATTTCCAGTAATCACGTCATGATTTAGGTACATCAAGCAGCATTCACTTGAATGGTTACTTCAAATTGCAATTTCTGTTTTTATCGAATATTATAAAATGCTGTTCATAGTGGACAGGATTGTCCAATGAGACGACGTCAGTATAACACGTTAGGTCTCTCTTCTTTTTTAAATGAAAAGCATGCAATTAGATCGGGAAAACTAGGAAGCCAGGTTATGGAAGAGTTGTAATTATTTGAACGTGTGAAGTAATAATAATTCATGTGTTGTACGCGTGTCGCGCGTTGCAGCCGCCACGTCACTGTGTTGTTGTGCAGAAGCGGCGCAGGCGGCCATGACGGTCGGCGTGGCGAACGTGCTGTGCGACGAGCGCCCCGCCCCCCTGGCGTGGCCAGCCCCGCCTCCAGCCGCGCCGCCCGCGCCCCTCTGGCCCTACCCCGGTGAGTCACCTCCTACTGATATCTGCGACCCTGGTAGCTACGCGCCAACTGCATTGCGAGACCGCCGTTTCAGCCACATTGAACCCCGGCCAGAAATGAAAATTTAACACCGGCGCACTAATTCCTAAACCTATATATCTATCTCTTGCTTTATTCAAAAACTAAAAAGAGATAGAAAATAGGTCTAAGGAAAAAGGCGCCTAAATTCTGAATGAGAATGTCGTCCGTTTAGATATACCACCTCTTCAGTCATGTTGCTTTGGTAGCAGCATTGCAACTGTACTCCATCCGGTCAATAGTCGATGTTGACTGGTGTCGGTAAACCGGCCAAGTGGTAAGGAAGGCTGCCTGCTTCATTGGATCGCGTGAAATAAAATGTCTACTAAAATCGGTCGGGTTTTATAATGACGACAAATTCGCGCGTGGCTACTTTGGCGCCCTTTTTTAGGGTTTAAATTCGGCCTGTGCGTCTAAAGAAATAACTTAAAAAAAAAAATTTAATACCAATTAGGACTAGGTACGTAAGCTAGGTAGATAATTCAGGGTCTGACGCCAGTTACTAAGCTTCTACTAGGTACCTACACAACTTAAAAAAAAACAATAAGTAGGTACAAGTGAAAATAACTTTAATTTCGGAAGTCGAAGTCTTTGGATTTGTATTCTAATTTTTTGCCACCGACTTCCGAAATTAAAGTTATTTTTCACTTTGTAGTGTTTTTTTTTTGGAACTCGGTTTTTTTTTTAGTTTTTGTTTCTCGCTTTTTAGTGGGTCTGTTTATAATTTATGTATCGTGGAATAGACATAAAAAAAAGATTCCTACGAACTGAGAACCATTTTTTTGAAGTCGTTTAAAAATGACTCCACAATTCTTGTCCAAACAACAAAATTCCAGTTTGACGTGAGCATAACAGACTTAATCTGTCGTAATTGTAGAATTGTAGACAACTTATTTTTAAAATACTTAGTAAATCATTCATTATTATTATTATGTGTAAAATAAAATCCAAAATTACCAATCTACCAGAATTCCTAATTTAATTAAATATATTTGCATCTGAGCCAACTGCCTGGAGAAAGACAGCTAGTTCGCTTATACACGTAGATGGAGTTTATAAGGTAGAATTCGAGCTTATAAAACCAAGATAAACGTTTCAAACACTTTTATGAATCATTCAAATCCTTAGGATTACAAACCATTTTTAACCATAGTGTAATTTATGCGGAACCACGCATACGGTGCACACAACAGCCTCCCTCCGTAACCCGATCGCGTTTATAATGTCGATCGGGCCACATCGGGTCTTTTCATCGGGCACCGAACTTTTTTATCTCTTTCTCATCATTAGGTATAAATTAATGAAATCCCTTTGCCATTAAAACGACGGCGTTGAATTTCGCACTCATCTGTCTGTACTGTTGAATGAATGGACGCGGGTACGCTCGACGACAAAAGTTAATTGGTGAATGTGACGAAATACGATCGAATTGAATGGGATTCAAAATTATGGAATGTGGTTTCTAATTGCACCATTCACTAACTACTTAATAGTCATTTGGTGTATTTTACCTTAATAGGTAGATGTTGAATGGAAGGAATATGAAAGTTGGCTTACCTTAGGATCTGCAGCGTCATAGCTTAACACATTTTTATCACAATCTAAAGGATTTTAAAGGGAATTCCTAATACATTGCTTCATATATTTGAACAATACGTCTGTTTCACAACGTAAATAACGCAATGAATGTTGTTCATTTGTCAAATGAAAGACACTGCCATAGTAAGTTTGTTACGCATTTATCTCGCGATCTCTTATTTCTGACGTCAAGCTAAAAAAGCTTCGTCTTAACTGCACGTTGCAGTTCCCAAATCGTCCGGCCCAAGGTGATGTTATATCATGGTGATTGAAGGAATGATTACCCAGCTCGTGTGATATGATAATTAATAAGTGGTAGGTAATTGCTGTTGAACCCAGCAATTATCCCATAGTCACCTTTTACGACAATCAGCTGAAATATTATATGGCAGCTGAAGCCTGCGGCAAACGCACTTGACGATGTTCAGTTTTTTAAATTGGCTCTTTGGCAAATGCCTAGCTTTCCTATTAAAGATGAGATATGTCAAACTTTTGTACAACTTCCACAATTTCTTGCGAGCCTAGTACTTATTCTGCTTTTTGTCGAGGTTCTTTTACCACACGTTTTCAATTGTCAAAAATCAAAAAAAAATCAAAAATAATTTATTTCTTCAACATTTTACAAGAACTGAATAATTAGTGATTGGAGCCTCCCTTTAAGCAAGTAATGCCTGTATTGGGAGACTCCGCTCTTCCATACCAAATATAAAAGTAGAAAAAAATAAAATAAAATAAAACGTAATAGTATAAGATAATAATACAATATTTGAATGAGTGTGTGAGTATATGAGTGTGTGTGAGTATATGTGTCTGTGTGTAAGTTTTGAGTGTGTGCGCAGGTTTGTGTGTGTGTATAATAAGTGTGCCGACATGTGATGTGAGGTGAGGACGTGCCACCGCACTTCCACTATCCTACAACACTTAAACTGTTGCACTCCATAGCATGCAACAGTTCAAGTGGACAGAACCAAGCATCATGACGCAAGTGTTAGCAGTGCCTCTGTTTCATCATAATTTAAAAGTTTTATCCAATTAATTAAACATTTTTTGCAGTCATAGTATTGTTTTGTATATATGTTTATTTCCTTATTTATCCTATTATATAAATGGGCCGAACGTTTATGTAATTGTATTCTAGCAAACCGCGTTCGCGATTGGGGAATTTGTGCAATATTGTCCTTTCGTCTTTTTGTTAATTTGGAGGAGTCAAATGGTAAACTTTTGTGCATTTTCAAGGTGGTCTGTATAATATATAATTTTCTTACAGAGAGCAGGTCACTGAGTTGATATAGTTCGTCTGTGTGGAATCTCAATTTCTTAAAATACATGATTTTTATTAAAGCACGTTGTGCACGCTCAACATCTATGAATTTTGATTTACTAGCTCCTCCCCAAACAGGGATGCAGTACGTCAAAACTGACTGCACTAGAGCAATGTATATTTCATTAAGAAGATTTCTTGGTGAATTGTGGCGAGTACACAAAGTTTTGGGGACGACATGTCGTAATGAATTAAATAACCAGCTCAGCTTCCTGACTCTGCTTGTAACTTGTTCGAGATGTTGGTACCAAGACAATCTTTGGTCAACAACAACTCCTAAGTATTTGGTGTGAGTTACTTTATCTATTGTTGGACATTTACAATTTAAATTATTTATATTGTCACATTGATGAATTTTTAATTTAAAGTGTTGTTCAGGCTGAGTACGGTTATTAATACTAAAACATATAAAGTTGGTTTTTGAGGTGTTCAATGTGAGTAAATTACTTTTTAGCCATTTAGCGATTACAGTCATACCCAACTCAGCATAGACTTTAACCTCTTTCCAGGACTTCCCAGAAAATACAACCGCTGTATCATCGGCATAAGCGAAAAGTTTGGCATTTTTGATGCTCAAATTGCAGAGGTCATTAATATAGGTCAAAAATAATGTTGGACCAAGTACGCTTCCTTGAGGCACGCCGTATGATACTTGTGCGTCTTGACTAATGTAGTCACCAACTCTTACTCTCTGTTTTCTATTAGAAAGATAGTTACGAAGGAGATCTAGAGGGTTACCTCTTATTCCAAATTCTTGTTCTAATTTGTTCACAAGGATCGGAACAGAGACGGTGTCAAATGCTTTTTTCAGATCTAAGAATATTGTAATACATTTATTTCCATTGTCAAGACTGTCAACTACTAGAGTTGTAAGAGCAGTTACTGCATCCTCAGTAGATAAACCTTGTCGGAATCCATACTGAGAGTGTGATAGTAGGTCAAATGTATTTAAATATTTAAGTAGTCTGTTATTTATAAGCTTCTCTATTATTTTTGAAATGGTGGGTAAAACGGATATGGGTCTATAATTATTGACATCGTCTCTGTTTCCGCCCTTGTGTACAGGTGTAATAATGGATTGTTTAAGCGGTTCAGGGAATAGGCCTGTTTTAAAACATAAATTAGCAAGATGTGTTATAATCGGAACAGCTTCCCTACTTATATGCTTTAGAAAACCAGTCGTTAAGTTGTCCCAGCCAGGGGCGCTAGAAGTTTTTAGCCCAGCTAAGATTCCGTTAACTTCACTGGAGTCCGTCTCAATGAGTGCAAAAGAATTGGGCTGAGTAGTCATCTTACTTGTCGAACTAGGGAGGGTTGCATTTAATTGTATATTACGAGCTAGCTGTTCTCCAATATTGACAAAAAAGTCGTTCACAAAGTCAACTGAATCGTTTGGGGATGATTTTAAGTTCAAAAGTTCACAATTTTCATTTTTAGGTTTGCTAGAATAAGTTATGGTTTTTATATTTTTCCAAAGTTGTTTATTGTTATTGACTGTTTTAGCTAAAAGTTCCTTTTGATATTTTCGTTTAAGTTTTTTGATGAGGTTATTGCAGTAATTCCTATATCGGATATAAGTGATTTTTAGAACACCATTGTACGGATCATTTTTGAGACATTTTTGCATTTTATTGCGGTTATGTATACAACGTAGAATACCTGGGGTGATCCACGGTTTAATTATACGCTTATGGCAAGGGATTTTTACAATATCAGTGCTTATTTTTATAGACTCAGATAATTTATGCAGGAAAAGATTAGTTAATGCTATAGGGTCATCACAGAAGAGCAGTTCTGCAATTTTGTGTTCTTGGAGATATTTTAAAGCATTTTCATAATTTACAGTTTTTGTCATTTTTGGAGCAAATTGTATATTTTTTATTTTAGATATAGATAAAAAAGTGGTGTAATGATCAGTGATTGTAGTATGTAAGATACCAACAACTGCTGTCAATTTGTTTTTATTAAATTTCAGCATAAAATGATCCAAACAGTTATTTTCCCTAGTAGGCTGTGTATGTCCTGGTAGAATACCATAAGCAGACAGCATATTAAGGTAATTTAATCTATTTTTACGGTCTTGACTCAGTTCCGAGTCTTTTGGTCTAATATTAATATTGATATCTCCCGCTATAATAATATTTTTTTGCAAGGGTAATGTGTCAAGCTGTTTGCCCAACGAGTCGAGGAAGTTATCAGTACTAATATTTGACGGCGACCGGTAGATGCACAGAATGATGAAATTAAGAACATCTAATTGAAGGCACGATGCGTGAGTTAACTTTACTTCCTTAACTTTACATTTAAGTGTATTTTTTATGTAAACAACTACGCCATCGTTTTGATTTAAGTGGTGGGTAGAAGTGTAGGAGTGATAGTTGTTAAGTTGAGGTATCTGTTTATAGGCACTTAATCTACATTCCGTCAGTATAATGACGTCAGTTTCGAAGGTAAGAGAAGACATTGTTGTCAAAAAACTGTCAAAATTACAATATATGCTCCTTATATTTTGAGATATAATCGTCAGATCATTTCGTTTTACTTGAATTTGTTTAGCAAGATCGGATGAGTCACATTCAATAATGCGGGTAATTTCAATATTGTCTATATCATTGAGCGTATTAAGTCTATCACCTATTGTGGGTATTGTAAATGGAATAATTCGTCATTACTAGGTTAGTGTAAAGATAATTATCAGTTTTATTTAATAGTTTAATAAAACATGAACGGTAGTAGTTACAATAATAACATAAAAGAAATCTCGCATAAAGTGTAACAGTAGGATTAGTGAATAAAAAAGTGTGTTGACCTAAAGTATGTTCTATTAAGGAAATAAATGATTGAGTGAGACATAATGCATGGAATGTATCACTTACGAGGATCTTTGTATATGTGTGTATGTGGCTGTAGAGTGTCTGGTATAGTGTACATGGGTGTTTATCAGTGCAATTTAGTGTAATACATATAACTATAGAATTAAAGAAATCAACAGTTTGCGTGAAGCATTCTGTGAGCGCGTTAAACAATTGCAATGAAATGCAAAGTCGCAATGAAGTATCTATTTTATGGCAGAAGTGACAATGCATATTTATAGGTAGTCACGATTTCAGTATTAATTGATGGACCTGTTCCTCAGATCTAATAGTAACAGTCGGTGATTGCTCGTCTTTTTTTATGTAAACCTTACCATATGCAGTCCAACAAAACTTGTAAGCACCAGACCTTGATAAATCACGGGCAAGGAAAAACAATCGGGACGCCTTGGTGGTGAGATGCTCAGCCAGGAAGATAGGGGTGTCTTCATGAGTTTTAAGTCCCAGGTGTTTACAAGAGAGTTTTGTCTTGTTTTTAAGATTAAAAGTCTTTCCCATCTTCAGTAGTTCAGCCTTCAAGATAGAGGAGCCAGTTTCGACAACAATTGGTGTGTCAGGACTATCACTTTTCTTGCCACGAACTCGAAAAATGTCCTTGATATTGTGTTTTTCCATCTTACAACCTATATAGCTAGACAGACAAACAACCATGTCTATAAGGTCCTCTTTGGACTCGCCGGATTTTTTTGGCACATTTTTCAGAACGAAATTAGCCTTTCGGCATCCTATTTGCATGTCTTCTAACTTCTGTTCCAGCACTGTAATGTACCGATTACTTTCCCCAGCCTGATTCTCCAATTTCAAGATTTTCATTTTTAATTCTTCATTTTGCTCAGTCAGTGATGTTATTGAATTTTCAATAAATTGTCCTCCTCTTTTGTACTATTTCTAATGCAGATGGATTAAACACCTGTCTATAACAACATAGTAATTCATACATAGTTTCAGGTACCTATTGTTTGTATAGACTATAGAAACACATGCATTCTTTACAAACTTGCTTTGCTAGTTTGGGGGGGGGGGGGGGGGTGAAGTACATGCAGAGGTCATACGGAAATTACTTTTGTACGGAAAACTTCCTTGGTTTTGTACGATTTAATACAGGAATCTATTCTAAGTTAGATGGTTGGTTGTATCGCTCCATCCATAGTAAGTACCTAATATTAAAAGTGCGAAATTAACTCTGTCTGTTAGCTTTCCTATCTGACATTGGACAGATAGGTAAGTCTAAGCCTGAGACCCAGAGAAAGACATACCATCATACTTTTATCCTGGATAATTATTAGTATAAAAAAAAAAATACGAAATACAGACGAAATCGCTGACAACAGCTGCCAAAAGTTATTCATTGCTGCAGTTCTTCTAGCATCGTTGGACAGGAAGGCAGCGGTTCATGGAAGCAAGCGGTTATCTTCGCAGACTGCTGGTAGGTGGGTAGTGGATGGATAAGAGTGGTCGAGGATCCAACTTTGTGTCGTGCGAGTGCAGTAAGAAAGGACTACGTAGGTGAAGTCAAGAAAATTATTTGTTTATCGAACTGAATAGAAACTTAAATTGTCCGTATATTCAAATCACAGCCATGTTTCTATGACAGTTAGCGTAGTTTGTCAATATGATAAACAAAAAATTTTGCTGACTTACATCCAGTAGTGGACGGCCACGCTATTGTTATTGCTCTGATCGCGATAGAAACCAATCATACTTTTTTTTTCTAACAATTTTAATAACCACACGATTCTTATTCCCGACAATATTATCTATTCATTTATGATAAAATAGTTATAGATTAGATCAGATACCTGGAGGGCAAGGTACCTAGGTACAATAAATTAAGATAGAATTGCATTGCTAATCAATAATTCAAAGTTAATCTGCAGCATCAGCGGCTGCAACAGTCCGGTTAACGGATTAGAAATTAGAAACGTTCATTTATGACTCTGGGTTGATTCATTTTCTTGTCGCTTCTTGAATTGAATAACAACGTTGTCACTGTACATTTGTGTGGTCAACTAAGTCCCGTTATCTCGTATTACAGAACGTCACTCAATACTCAAGCATTACTAACTCAACCAATCAAATGGCTTGAATCTAACTTTAAGTAATGTTTGAATAACTAAGTGTCCTAAGTAGAAGGTTGGGTGCCTACCTACCAAACTCCCGAGGCTGGATTCAATAAAAAAAATCGTGTGGTCGAATTGAATTTGAATATCATTAGGTTGGTTTATAATATTTGTGCGAAAAAAAGAAAGTGAATAAGTAATACCGAATTTTGCTGATAGGAATAAAAAAGTTCTAAGAAAAATGCATTTAATGCCCTAGCCATACCTAAGGCAGTCTGCGAGGTAATTGAGTAGCACACTTAAAACGACACTTGGTCGCAATGGATTTCATTCTGACGGTTCAATTCAACCACGTTAATTTCGAAAGTTACGATTTTTCAGCATACCATATTTTCAAACCTATTAGGTAAGCAATGGATTAGGAATTTCTTTCAAAACCTAAGGATTGTACCTACTTCATTAAAAGTGTGTTACGCAATTAGGGTGCTGGAAAGCAGAAAAACTTAAAGACCTATTCGTAACTCGTATCTTAATCATTTGCCGACAAGAACGCTTCAACTCACAAACCAAAAAATAAAATAAAAAGTTGTAAAAAAACGATTACCTAATCCAGAAACCGGTTCTTAACAAACCACTTAAAAATTATGAACGCGTAAACTAATACTCGCGATACAGTAATCACCGAATATTTCTCACATGTTGACCACTTTAAAATAAGTGACGTCATGCGTCTTAAGACGAGGTAAAAAACTATATCGTCCGGATCCATCGCTCACCCGCATCCATCCGCTAAATCGTTCCCCACAAACGGAACTCTGTCACTTCCACGCCATAAATTATAACACCATAAAAAAACATAAAACTCATTTATCGATAAAACTGGAGTCGACTTACGTGCAGCCCTAATGTTTATCGCTCCGCCCACAAGACTCCGCCTTCTCGGCGTCTCGGCCAATAAGAAGCCGTTGCGCCTCCAAAGGCAGTGCTTCATCTTCGCCGCCTCGATCTTTTTAGTGTTGTGAATGACTTTTTTGCGTTTATGTTTTTCTTGTAATAACAACTGGTGCGGTAATGGCGATTTTTGCCGCGTCTTGAACGCACGCCGCGCGTTTGACACCTCACGCGACCGTTGAAGAAATAACGTTCGCTACAATGATTGATGGTATAATTGGTGGCTTTGATACATATCTGATAGGGAAATTATCCGAAATGAAATACGCGATAAACAGGAAAAGAAAATAATATTTTGATAGAGTTAATAATACCTAAGTAACACAATAATTTCCAAGTTCCACCTACCTAGGTACCTACGTCACTTTCCAATAGATAGGTGCTACCTACCTAATCTTGATTGCCTGCCTTTTCAGTTAATACCTAGTCTTACAAGCCTAGGTACTTAACTACTTACCGATGCTGATATCGAGATAAGCGCGAAAAACTCAAAGCAACCTGTTAAGCTTTGCTTTTATTCAATCAACCAATCTTCTCCGCCTGAAGCAGCTCACTGTACCGTACCTGTACCGTTGTACCTGTCTCTAGACATCGCCTGTTGTCCCTGTGAATTTGAGAGACGATGAATGATTGATACCTACGCGTAGATTGTAATTGATAAAACCGCACTGTCCGATCATCCGGTGAATATCCTTCCTTGATTCAAGAAATGAATCGAATGCAATACCTACTCTGATTCTGAACAAAATCAATTAAGAAGCTAAGTCATTTGCGTAAGAATTTTGTGGAATTCGTTCAAAGTTGACCACTTGCCACGGAGTAAGTAGTTTACCTACTTGAATGGAGCAATCACTCAGCACAAATATCATCACGACAGTCGACAATCGGATTGAAGCCATACGATGAAGTGTACATCACCGCTGCTCTCAAAAAGGGAAATAACATTAGGAAACCGGCATGTCCTAGAGCCAAAAATTCTAAGACATGTGACATCTACCAACCCGCACTAGGCCCGCGTGGTGGATTACAGCCCACTGTACTCTCACCTGTGAGGCCTGAGTCCCAGCAGTGGGAACAGTATAGACTGATTATGTATGACGAAGTGTAACCAGAAGGCCAATTCCTGTATAAAAACGTTCAAAATCGAATCGCAATCTCATCTTAGCGACAATGAATTTCAAAAACTAGTCAAGAATGTAGGAAGAATAGGTATTGTCGAATTGAGACTGAGATTACAATGTGACCGTTGCGTCCTTAATAATACGAGAAATCCTGCGCCTGATATCTCCGGTCGTGTTGGATTGTCGTCCCTGAGGACTATGAAAGTTAGGGAAGAGAGAGTGCACCTGTCTGCGCGCACACGCATGCATTATAATATCTCCCGCGCCGAAGGCTTGTCTCCGTTGAGATTGGCCGCCACCCGTGGCCGAAATACGGCCTGGAGGACTTTATGTAATAAGAGAAAGGCCCCCACTGGTATCATCAAGTAGGTTATTAAATATTCTTTCCTCCCACTCAGCCCAAAACCCCCTCAAGATGACTAAAAGAGTTTAAGAAACGTTTAACTGTTGATGAGGCAGCAATTTATTTTAAAAAATGGTCGTCTAGAATTCTGTTAAATTTGTTTTGCTTCTTCTTCTCTGTGCCGCTGTTACGGCGGTACCTTAGATCTTGTTGGCCCAAAATTGCGACACTTCGGCTTAGTCAAACTGGGATTAAGACAGGTACAAATAATACTAATTTCCCCTACAAATAGTCATTGTGATTTCAAGGCAAACTTGCGTAGTCCTACTTATTTTGCGTTTCGAAAGCGTTGTGTCGGTGTTTCCTCGTATCTACAGAGGTACTTACTTACTTGACTACATACCTGTCGAAATGTAGCAATCTATCAGACTCGGCTGTCGTACCTAAGAGAAAATCACCTCTTTAATAAGGAGGTTGGGCTCAGCATCCAACACTGTAATGTCTGTAATACCACCTCGGGGCTTGTTTTTTTTTTTAAAATAAACTTCTAGACAAAAAATTCGAAAGTTCTTAGTTATGACGACTTAATTTCAATTCCAAAAAGTAAAGTAATAAATCGATCCACAAACTGTAATCGTGGCGCCTTCCGCTTAAAAATACTTCACATCGTAAATATCCCGAACTACTTCACATTCAACGCATCACTCAATTTAAACTAAATCTAAACCAAACTATTTAAAAAAACCGGTCGCTTTTCAGAAACGTTAAAAATGAAAGCGATGCTAATGGTTTCTTTCTGCCTCTTTTCAACGCACCGATTTCCTGTATGCACCATCTCGTTCCCTCTCCGTAGGGATGTGAAGGGAATAATGGATTAATTGGAACAGTAAAATGCAAGTCATTAAGATGTGTTTCGACGCCGAGCCGGGCATTTCAAAATGAATTTTAAGCAATCAATGGGAATTCTTAGTTGTTTGTTTTTTATTGATTGGCTTACGTTCCGATTTTGGTAATGATTGTGCTGTGTGTCACATGCTTCTATTCTAAAGCTAATTCGAAACAATATTCATTTAGTATGAACAACGAAGACTTTTATTTTGCCATGTTTGGCGTAGGTACCTATTAACAATCAAATTAATTTTACATTTGCGAAGGTTTTATTACGGGTGTAACCTTACCTTAATTGTTATTCATTATTAAATTTTAATTACTGTTTTTATATTTTTTCTGCTTTTATTTTAACTACACATAAAGTAATTTATTATGATATCTATAGAAAAAATAGATAGGTAGGCAGACATTAAGGTCTTACACATTTTATGTAAATTGCTACAGGCTTAATAAATTATGAATGAAGTACTGGTAAAAAATATTAATTACCTGTAGGTATGTAGATTAATTAGTACATAGGCAGGAAGGCAATGTGTCAAAAACATAATAGACGACTTTAAAATACGCAATAATTATGAAAATAAGTCATAAAAACAGGTAGACTGGTAATTTTTGTTCAATTTTAATTACATAAGTAGTTCCGTGGCATGTCTTTCCTATATTTAGGTACTGCCACTGGAAATACGACATCAAGAGTGATTTCCCACCGAAAACATTAACATTCCTGCTCGTCTCCGGAAGCGCGGCCGCTGAATGTTAAACGATCGGCTCGCATGCTGTATTGTGACTAAGTGATGAGCCATACACACGGACTACTAAATAAACTAATGGAGTATTGATATGCCGACGAATGTGCGCCTTTTGCAGACATCGTGTATTGTGTGTGGCCGTACACATGATCACGAGCTTGGTTCTTCAGAAGTTACAAATGTGCATATTGACACTCCATTCATTCTCTAATCCGCGGTCTTTGTCATTAATACAGCGTAGATGTCGTCACTCGCTTTATTGTTATGATGTCTTGGTAATGATAAAATAATATGACGATGATATTTTAGAATCAGTAATGTCCAATTAAATCCACGCTTCTTGTACCTCCTTTTATTATTTATTCGAACACCTGCTTTAACAAGCAAATTCTGTTTCCAGCTCAAGTGTCAATGGAAAGCATGATGGTGGGTGGTGTCGGCGTCGGCGGTGTCGGGTCCGTGGGGGGCGGCATGTCCGGCGGCTTCCAGCTGGTGCGCGAGCCCACCTCGGGTGCGCTGCTGCTGCTGCCCGCGCCGCCCGACCTGCCCCACGCAGTGGTCTGGGGCGGAATGCCCTACCAATCAGCACCACTGCTCCTTCCTCAAGCGCCGCACCCCTCACACCACCTGCAACTGCTACCAGGCGACCTCCTCGCCAGCACTGCGACGTTACAACACACTCACACTCATTCTACGCGCCTAGTAACCCTCGCGCCTGCGCCACAACCACAACCCCACCCTTCACACTCAGCGGACAAGAGAAAACCAATCATGCAGCCGCTCATCACGCCACATTTAATAAAAATCGAACCAGAACCACAGCATGAAAAACCGCAACCGACTTATGCACCCGAACCGGTTCAGCAGCCGATGCTCACGACGCACTTGTACTACCAGCCTGACTACTCAGAGCAGGCGTGTCGGAGTCAAGCGACATCACCAGCTGCTCCGCCGACGCCACCTCCTGATGCTCCTGAGCTCCCGGCACACAGGGACGCGTCCAACCAAACTGATCACATCGACGAAGAGGATGAATCTCCAAATCACGCCGATGAAGATGAAAGGGACGTAGCGTGTGTGGGGGTCGCACATTACCCTGAAGACCATATGATGCAAAGTCATACGCAATTATTACACCATCTGCCTATCGATCATGCAGAAGAATCTTCCTCGGAAGGCCTAACGACTGTCGGAGGTCTAGAAAAAACAATAGATTCAATAGAAAGAGACGATGACTTAGACAACTCAAGTAGCAGTGCTTCTAATGAACTAGTGATAGACACGGCAAGAACGACGCCAGTTCCAAATCATCCACAAAACACCAGACCACCGGTAGATGTAAGTGGTTTAGAGCTTCTGTCAAACAGCATTGAACAGTTCGAACGCACTACTCCAGGAATTAGTATGCCAACGTTGGAACCGGTACCATTGACCGTCGATACGAGAACACCAACTAAACTAAATATTTTGATAAAGACATCACCCAAATCACCACCGAGAACTGAAGCAGAACCTCATAGGCGGTTCGAATTTCCTCCAACAGATCCCAGCACCAGTGAACAAGGCAAGCCTTCCCTCGACGGCTTAGGTTTATTATGTGCTCTAGCAGAACAGAGGTTTATGGAGGAAGTAGTGGAAAACCCTCCAGCAAATATGCCTCTTACATCCCGTCCCTTCATTAAAAGTGAACCCTTATTAAGTCCCACCGATAGAAGTCGCTCGGCAGATTCTTCTGCAAATAAAAAAGACAGACATAGACATAGAGACGGCGATTCTAGTGGCGAAAGGAGAAAAATAAGAAGTCATGACCGAGAAGAAAGGTTACGACACAAACTGGAAAAAATGCGTCGACATAAACGAGATAAAGAAAGAGACGAGGGGAGAAATAGTGGAGGAGAGTTGGAGACAAGTCTGAGACGCGTCACGGCTTGTTCATGTAATTCTGTGACGTGTACGCATAACACTAACGTCCGGTCAGCTCATGCGCTCGCCAGTGCAATAGAAAAAGACATGCGTGAGAGACTGTTAGCATTGGAAAGACAGTTTGATGAGAGAAAAGCTCAGTTAAAAGCTTTAAACCCGCCTTTGCCCACATTATCAGTGTCTACGGCACCATCCACTCCAGCATTGTCACCTGACTCTGACAGAGGATCATCCAAGAAACGCAAAGTTGGAAGACCACGGAAGGTCTCAAGTCCAGACTCCACCGAGACAATAGTGGCAAAGAAGCCCAAATCTAAGAGTAGTCTTGTTGGCTATCTTCTGGCAAAGGGCAAGCTCAAGGGTGGCATATTGTGCACTAGAGGAGAGCCTTCGAGAGAGGAGGTCAACCGGACAAGCAAAGTGCGTCCAAAGTTGAAAGCTGAACCGATCATGAAGGCATGTTCTGATCCGGAGGAAGCTGAATGGGCACTGAACCGGTCAGCGAGCTCTTCTATGGAGAGTCTCAACGAGGTCCGACAGAAGAATAGAGAGAAAGTGGACCGCTTAGCTCGGAAACATTCGCGGGATGACATACCCGAGCTTGAGTTCGCGCTACGACGTGCTAGTGCTTCAAGTGATAGCGACAAGGAGAAGCGGCGTGCGAAAAAGAGACGAAAGAGTCACAAATCAAAAGAGAGGACTGAAGAGGAAGCAAAGAAAACACCCGCAGAGCCGGGGGCACCACCTCCCGTATCTAAGTGTACCTTGACAGAAGACAAAGTGGATCAGTCGCCTCGAGTACTTACTGCCATGGGAGGGCTGTTCTACGCAGGGAAACTGAGCGCCGTGACCGCGCCCGACGTTTATGCCATCACCCTTGATGGAGAACGAGGGAACAAACCTCATATCATGTCAAGAGAAGAAACTTTGCGTGATGCTGTAAGTTTTTGATTCCAAAGATAATTTAATAATTACATTTTACTGTTCAGAATAAACTAAATCAATTTCTCACTCATTTCAGATCTTGGAAGTAAGCCCTACGTCAGTAACAGAACTACCATCCGGTACGCGAGTGTGCGCGTATTGGTCACAACAGTACCGATGCCTGTACCCTGGCACCGTGGCAGTATCGTCTCCAGACCCTCACGATGATAAGTTCGTCGCCGTAGAATTTGACGACGGAGACTCAGGCAGGATAGCTATCGAGGATATAAGGTTCTTGGAACCAAACTACCCTGTTGTAGGTCAGAATCTATTCTATCTCTCTTGTTAGTTATATTACCCTAGTACTTTAAGTTCTGTCTTCTATATTTAATATTGTTTTTATATTTCTCAGAATATGAAAACCCATTGTTCACCCTTGGTAAAAGAAGAAGAAATACCAGTGTTAGCGGTGTCAGCACAGAAGAGAAGAAAGTCGCCGTTGTTTCTATCGTACCTCTTACAGCAAGTACAAGTACTGAAGTTAAACCACCAGCAACAGAACCGGTGGCCGCAACTCCGAAAGAAGATGACGACCGAAAAGACAGAAAGAAACTTAAAAAGCATCGAAAAGACAAAATAAAGCGTCACTCTAGTGAGGATGATCCCAACTCAGTGGATTACGTGAAGAAGAAAAAGAAGAAACATAAATGTTGCGAAGAGCACTGCAAACACAGAAAACATCATAAGAAACACCATAGGAAACACAGGAAAAGACATCACTCAAGTTGCAAGGAGCATTCTAGTTCCTCTGGTGATGATCAGCAAAGAGTCAAGTCTTCTTCTGACTACATTGACTCCAACAAATCGAATGAAGACTCGGTTGACTCAAACGACAGACTTTCCACTCTCATCGCAGTGGAGAAGTCCCCACAAGACAAAATGAAGACTGTGATAAAGAAGGCGGTATTGTCCAAGAAGAGTTTGGTCAAAAACGCCGTTTTGGACTTTAGCAATTTGGGTAAAGTCACGTTGAAGATGGGAGAAGAGAGTAAAGACAATTTGAAGGATAGTGGAATAGGATTAGAGGAAGAGGCAGCTACTGCTTCTACGAGTGACGCTAAAAAGGTACGTAATCGAATAATGTTCTTTATAATTTCGTCAAATATATTTGCCATCCAGTTTTCCTCGTACAAGTTCCTGAGTTTTGAAAGCCGTCTCTAAAGCAGGCTTGGGGCCTTATTCTCTATGACACAATGAACGAAACCGCGCGAAATGAAAACGAGATAGGCGGGAATAGCTAAGGAATTGATGTGGTTTCGAAGTAAGGAATCGTTAAGTGGTCATAGTGATTTTTTAGGTCAGCGCCATCTTATCACCGATAGTGGAACTAATGTAAATTTTCTTGATGATTT
>OX451391.1:2222669-2284090 GCA_949629135.1 Eremobia ochroleuca
ACCACGTGTCTTTTATTTTTATGTAAAGAATCTATGTACAAAATTTCAAAATTGTATCTTTAAAAATCACAAAGTTACAAGCTTGTTATGTTACCTGGATGTCCGTACAAAAATATGCTTACACCACGCGGCACCCCCGCGCTCCAGCCCGCTGTGCGCCCGCGCCTAGTACCTATGACGCTACGCTATGACCGGCCGTGACCTGTGTTGTGCGCATATGATTGCGGATATGTACTTAGTGTCGCTCGGTATCCAACTTGACGTAACGTTTTTATAGATATGATTGAGACAAAATATAACATGGTGTAAAAATTATTGGTATCAATTCAGTTACTTATTCTGAACAAACCATATTCAGGTTTGCAATATACTAAAAATAATGTTGTATATATGACTATACCTACTTGCGACCGTACTTTACAACTTTACTATCTTCTCTCCAGGTTGGCGACGCAGCAGTATTCCTGTCCACCGGGCGGCCCGACCGGCCGTACATCGGCCGCATTGTGGCGCTGTGGGAGGCGCGCGGGGCCATGGCCGTGCGCGTCAAGTGGTTCTACCACCCGGAGGAGACCGTCGGCTGTGCCGACCAGCTGCACTACCCGGTATGTAAACGCGGCTTTAACAAATCTTTACCCGTATTGCCTACTCTGTAGGGTCACTCTCTTTCTCTTTTCTACACTTCTTTGGGTCTGAGTTTTCGATAGGAGTCAAGCTCGTCCCATTTTCGCCTCAGACTGCCGCGACGTCGCCTAGCGTTCAATAGGGCCCATGGACCTATTCTTTTAGACCATAGCTCATCTGACATGTCCTGCCTTTTGTGTTTAAGAAATAAGACGGAATAAAAATAAATACAAAATGTAGAAAGCACGAAACATACAGAAATTCTGCAATAATTCATTTTCCTTACTTTTCAGGGTGGCCTGTTTGAATCTCCACACACGGACGAGAACGACGTCCAAACAATATCTCACAAATGCGAGGTGTTGCCGCTTGCCCAGTACAAGGAGCGCATGGACGACGACCCGGTCAAGTACAGCACAGTGTACGATAACAATGACGTGTATTACCTAGCAGGAAACTATGACCCAACGCCACAAACCTTGCGAATGGAACCAGATATACCGTTCGCGAACAAAACGGCCTCCTAAACGGAGATGTCTCCCTAGTATTTTGACATCAACGTCATTGAAGGAAAAATGAAATAAAAATTGCAAGTTTAATTTTACAGAGTGCAATAACGATCTTGATCGTTTAATGTTTAATTTTCTAAAGTCACAGTACAGTCACTGTATCGTGGCGCCGTAATTTAAAAGTACACATTTTGATCTATCTCGGTGTTAGCGTGTTTAAATAGATTTTTGCAATATTAATGTGTTTCTTCCATTAAACTGATCGTAGCTTTGAGATTCACGTAATACATACAGGTCTTAAAGTACAATGTAGATTTTTGAGGCTCAAATTGTGGCAATTTTTTCACATTCACCCGTCCTTAGGAGACGACTTATATTGACGTAATAAAACTCGAATTATCTTAAAAAGTTACCCTCGTTACGTTATATTTAGTGGTATCCATTTGGAATGTTCAATTATTCTGGTTTGTGGGCCGAGTGTGAGGAGATGTTGATCTGTGTGAACTGTTGGTCGATTGAGTGCGACCAAAGGTGATGACATGTGATTTTATTTTTTATACGTGTAACGCTGTAATCTCAGTGTATAGATGTATTTTTCATGTATATTATTCAATTAGATTTTATGTATACGTAGTTTTCCTTGGTATAAATGTCTATTATCTTAAAATGCAATACCTTTTCAGCTAGTCCCCTCTTTTATTCAAAATTAACCAGTGACTTACATTAGTCTTATTTTGGATAATTTCGGAGTAAACACGAAAATAATGTCTTGCATGAGGTTGGAGCTGTTTGTTATATTCTTGTTTTTATCAATGATTTTTATATTTTTCCTGGTTGATAATTTTATGTTGATTGTAGTATACTTTTATATCGAAATGGTGCTAGACGCTTGATGCTACTCGTTTACGTTTCGCCGTAGTAACTTAAGATTGTATATAAATAAGTTTGGAAAACTAGTTGGTATGAGTAACTTTACGATTCGTTCTGAATATTTTCATTTCATCTGCTTGTACTCCTAAAATGTTGCCATTTTACTGTAAAACTTTTATATATATATTTTTAATTAGTACATAACCATATTATTTCGACAGGGTATGATTGAGCCCTTCTTTTGATCCTTTTATTCATATCTTGAAGTTTAAGGGACTGGAAAGACAGGGATGTAGGTAGGTCGACCAAGGGTAGGGCTGTAGGGTAGGTTTTGTACGAATTGGCCAGGAGGGTTATAAGCAAATTTTGCAAAGCGTTCAGCCTGATGGTGGAAACGCTAGAAAGTTGTAACATTGGTATAGTGGAAACTCAAACAACAAGGGAATGGAATTTATCGGATAATGTGGCCAAATGAGTGTAAGATGGCAGTTAATTAAGATTGAAATAATCAAGTCTCCAATTTATTTTAATTAAATACACAATTTCATATTATTTGGCGTGCGTCGTACTTTTGTTAACGAATAAATGGCTTTAGGTGTAAGTTTTGTTGTAAGATTTAAGTTAAGTTTCTTTAGAATTTTGCATACTGACAAAAAAATGAAATATTGGTGACAAAAATTGAGACAAATATATTAGAGAAACAAAAGTGCGAATTTCGGTAACAATATTGAAAATGTGGTATTTTTATATTAAACGTAAAAGTAACATTTTTATTTTTAAATTTAAAGTATGTGAAGCGAAGTTATTATTACAATAAGTACAAACTTGTTGATGAAAGATATTTGGCTCGGCCCAGTGTACGTATACTAACACTGGTTTAATTCATTAAAAGTTTAAAACAGCCTTAGAAAGCAATAAACGGACGATATATTGCATGCTACAATATAAGACTGTTGTAAATTTTATGAATTATTCCTATCAATTTTAGCGTGTAATAGAATGGGGAAAGCCATAAAAATATTAGAATTAAAGATTAATAATATATCAGCATTGATAATATAAAGATTATAAATACGCTTAAATAAAATATTTTTGGCTGAATTTGGTGTTTTATTGAAACTACACACATAACCGCACCAGACTTTATTGTACTTGTATAATGGTTGTTAATACATGTCTGACTTTAACAGTAAATCAAATTAAATAAATTAAAATACACAAATACTTACATATTTTGTCAACATTAGGCAGAAGAAAAATAACAGGTACCTCATACGTTATTCCGTAAATCCTTAATACCAGACCGTTACAGCTATTGAAAATGGTAAAATCTAACGTAAATTATGGACTAACACTAACTTATGAGCTATAAACTTAGTTCTCTGTTTGGGCTCAACAAATAACTTCCCTCTTCCCATTACTAATGATCTCGTAGGTGTCGTCATCGATGATCTTGTACACATCTTGCCGATAGTGTTTCAGGTTGTGGAGGAACCTAATCGAGCTCTCGTCCCTGATCTTTGTCATCACTGACGGCAGGGTTTTTGTTTTCGCTTCCGTTGCTAATGAGGCGTAGTATTTTTCCTGGAACAAGTACAAAAAAAAAACGTTAGTAAAATGTGGTTTTACACAAGAGCAAAAATTACAGTCGAGAAATAAGTGAAACAAATTAAGCTAGTGGAATTATAACGATTAAACGTCACTAAGGACAACCTAGATAAATAATGTGTTGAACAAATCGCTTGAGGCAAAACACATACACTGATAAAACCGTCATAACAATAAAAGGAAACGATAAACATTAACAAATGACCACTACAGAGGAAGTACTCGGCAAACTTGGTCAGTTATTATATCCTTGTTTTGATTATAGCTAGGAAGACGCATCGATACTCGCAGTGAACGATCGAGCCAAGGCAAACATTCGATAACCTCCAACTAGGTTGAACTAATGTGCCGCAGAATAAACTTTCTTGAAGTAAATGGCACGTCAGTCAGTAGTGCAAAACAAGTGCCGATTGTATCAAGACGTGGCGCACGGACTGTAGTAGTTTAATTGAACATTCTGCAATCGCTTGCTGTTTCTGAACTCCTGGTATTTGTATATAATTGATTGTTATGTATATGGAAAATAAATAACTGTTTCCTTTGTTTTTTATTGGAATAAAAATAACACTAACCTTTCAATGAGGTAAGTTAATTATTATTCAATCATTTATTCATTTATTGTTGAATAAAATAAATACTAATATTCCTTTTCTACTGGATGAATTTGTGCGAATAATTTAATGTCAAACTAGTAAAATCAATTCACTGGTTTGACATACAGGGGTAGGAACTGACAGTATATTATATTACATTAAGTACCTACATTTATATCTCTTCGTGTGACACACCTATCATCTTAGTCTTGGACTAGATTCTGGGACTACCGGACCATTAATGCTTCGCGCATTGTTAAAGAAAAGCCGTGCAATTTGGAAACGTACGTAGTTATATATATAGTTCGAAAGTGGATAAGCAGGCGATATATACATAGGTACACCCCGGTAGAGACTTGCATTAGGTATTCATCAAGGCAACAAGGCAGCCTGGGTGACAACCAAGGTATTCAAGACATGGTCATCGCAGAAGTTAGGTACTACAACTGCGAGCCAGATTGTCTCATGACATAGTTGAGACAACAGGTTGACACGGGGAAGCAGAGGAGCAAAGGTTGACTAGCTCACGATTAGTAAGTATAGGTAGGTATACTTGTCTTAAAAAACAAAATGGCTGATTGAAATAGGCCCCTCACAATTTGAACCGATGACCTTGTGAAGATTCGGGGAACAAAGATCCAGTCGTTGTTGCGATGGATGGGGAATGCCTACGTCTAGCAGTGGAACTCTGTCGGCTGAATGATCATGATGATGAAGGTATCAAAAGGGTTCAGATAAACCATCAGTAGGTTTATCTGAACCCTGACCAATACTGGAGAGCCAAAGAATTGGCAAAGGATGGAGGTAGACTGTAGAGGGGCAGAAAAAAGAGCGTGCTGTTAGCTACAACCAAAGACTATTGTAACCACAACTGATGTCAACGAAAGAGCGAGTTTTGGAATGAATTAGCAATAAAACGCTGGTTAGCGTTTTGCCAATCATTACAGCTTGATAGTATTAATGAAAACTAGGAGCTACTGTTGATGGAACTCTTTGTTAATCTCCAGGATACAATTTATATTTATATAAATCACTACTTGTATTTTATTTTACGTAAAACTAAAATACTTATTAGAATTGCAAAAAAAAAAAAACTGATCTACCTAGCCTTGTCCTAACTATGTTGAGGTCGGCTTCCAGTCTAACCAGTTGCAGATGAATACCAGTATTTTACATGGAGTGACTACCTATCTGACCTCCACAACCCTGTTACTGGGGAACCCGGAAATCTGATTATCATCGATTGTTGTCATATTTTCGAGTTTCTGGTCAACAGACCCAAGAATGACAGCCGGGACCAACGACTTCACGTGCTTTCCAAGGCACGATAGATCGAAAACGTTTTTATCTCTACTCATATGGTAGTATTCACGGTAGTTTGGTGTACTATAGTTACATTGCTTAAAGAGAAAATGTGCTAGTTGTTTACTCTAAAAGGAAACAAAATCGTTCAGGACACATTTATTGTTTCGTATTCTGTTTAATTAAAAGATACAATCACTGGAAGCTCCGAGTAGGTATACAACGTGTAACGTTAAATGCGCAAAACCTCTTAAGGGGTCACTGTACTCATCATTATGAACAACTTTTACTATGGGACCAAACCGGAAATCGCGAAAAAAAAATCTGCTGTTCCCTACATTTTGACGAGTTATGCGAACATAAATGTAGGGAACAGCTGATTTTTTTTTCGCGATTTCAGGTTTGGTCCCATAGTAAAAGTTGTTCATAATGATGAGTACAATGACCCCTTAAGAGGTTTTGCGCATTTAACGTTACACGTTGTATATTTGAATAGATATTACTGACTAAGTATAGGTAATATGCTTACGTTTACTGAATTATATATATCATGTTGACATCATTATCAATATGCTTATTCATAAAGACAGGAGGCATGTGACATATTTTATGTGGGTGTTGGTACTAAGTAGGTCTGTATAGGTACACCTCTGTCCAACCCTTCGGAGAAACATGTCGTTATATTATGTTATATTTTATTGACTCGCTACACAATATTTATGGTACCTATACTCCATTTGTTTAGGTAATTAAATGAAGGTAAACAAATAAACAACTCGATGTGGTTAACCGACTAAACGTAATACCAGTCTATTCAGGTGGCATGTTACGTCACAGTTGTACCTACTCTTAAATTTAACAATGTTATTAACGAATTATAACGACGAAGATCGAAGTGAAGTCTTTTATCCAAGTAACGTGGTTTTTTTTATTTATGTTTATTTAATTACCTAACCAAATGGAGTATAGGTTCAATTATATTATTTATTTGTTCGAAGGTTACGAATTATACGATCATATTACAGAATAACTCAGTAACAGATAAAATTTTCATCATCCAAGATACAATACACATCGTCCCTATAGTCTGTAAGGTTATCCAGGAATTTTTGGCTGCTGTCATTGTGCACCTTGGTGAAGACAGGCGGCAGGGGGGCTGTGCCAGACTCCTGGGCCAGGGACACGTAGTAGTCAGCCTAGATCATGGATGAAGAGGTTTATAGACGAAGAACACAGGACATGACCCGCAAAATGTATCTGCGTTTTATTTCGACATTGTAAATACTTAATATGCTGTATTTCCTGTCCTCATTTCCCGTACCCCAAACATTTTGATTGATTCATTTTTTTTTCTATTGATCAATAACAAAACTTAGCCTTCCTTCATCGTTGTTTAGACACACAACAACCCCGATAGACAGTTTTTAAATGACACGGATATTTTCTAGATAAGCCTACGACCCCAAATTACAACACCTCTCAGATACCGCCTTTGGCAAGCAGCGGGGTAATTTCGTAACACACTAACAGTAGGAATTGCTTTCAGTTTGACAGTTCAACAAAGTTCGTTGCGTTATTTACGTTGTTGAGCAGACAATTTACATGGTTCTTACTCAAAATAAGCTAAGGGATTTTGGTATAACTCGATTTGCTTTTGCTAAGAGTCATAACGGCTTACTCGACATCTTCCTGCCCTTGTCCCATCTTACGTGGGGTCGGTGCAGCACCATTTCTTCTTCCATCCTCCCCTGTCAACCGTCACGCTACTCCCTTTTATTTCATGTCGTTCCTTACACAATCCATCCATCTTTCTTTGGCTTTCCTCCCCTGTCCATCCATCAACATGTATATTCCTTACTCATTCAGCTGATTTACGGCTGGCGACTTCCAATAAGGCACCTGCCTTGTTGGAAGTCGCCAGCCTATTCTAGATCAACTGATTTCTTTTGTTTTAAATCAATACTAGCCTTTTCCCGACTATGCTGGGCTCGGCTTCCAGTCTCACTGGATGCAGCTAAATATCAGTATTTTACATGAAGCGACTGCCTAGCTGCCGTCCATAACCCAGTTACTGGGTACTAATACGATACCCCTTGGTAAGACTAGTTGTTGGTTCTTTTGTAAATAAATGTAAATGACATAATTCGTTGTTTTTTACCTGATCCGGCCCCATCATATGCGCCTGTCGCTTGGTGTACCCCCTCGCTGCTCGATCTCTCTTCTCCTCTTCCCAATGCTCAGCCATCTCCTTGGGTGTCGGGAGACTGAAGGTGCCGTTCATGGAGCGCACGTAGTAGCGGACCTGGATTATACGGGTTCATATTTTAATGAGGTTCTAATGTGTATTTATCTGCGGGGTAACTGCACCAGTAGCAATGGCTTTCATTTTAACAGTTCAACCAAATGGTTCGAACATATGAAGCAATGGATTAGCAATATCCTTCAAAATCATTCTTATTGTGATTGATCGTGTGTTACGCAATTAGGGTGCTGCTGTGTATTTATCAAGCCTCAAAAGTATCAGAACAGATTTTGACATTCATTACAGACTAGCATGTCATCACTCCCATTGATTATCCTTTCAACCAACAGATATTTACTGTTCGCTAAAATTGTATGCTTCAAAACATTTGTCTATTGTATTATTTGATTTTGGATAAAGCCCTAAGGAGGTACATTAATGCATAATACATTGCTATGATAGGTATGAAACTAGAAATGGTGATTTTTGAGATAAAATTAATTTCTTCCAAACAACAATTGGACGGAAATCATCACAAGGAAAGTGTAAAGGGCAAGAAGGTAAAGTTTTTAGTTTTATTATAGTTTACCTGTAGATCGAACATGGAGAAGGCACACACGTAGTAAGGAACGCCGATGAAGCACATGGAGGGGTGGTTCATGTTGACCACGTGTTTGTACAGCGGCTCCACGCAGTTCTCCTCCACCACGATGTCGCAGGACTCATGCAGGAACGGGAAGTTGTAAAGGTAACCTAGGGGTAAAAAAAATGGTTATTCAAAACGATCAAGCTTCAATTTTTATACTAGGCTTAGTATACAAAAATTACTGACTGCTCGTTTCTTATTTAAGAAAGAGTAAGTTTCGGGAGGCCAGTGGAAATATTGCTAATATTGATAATACTACAGACTAAATGTGAAAGTTTTTCATTAATTTTTTTGCAGATAGTAGGTAAATATAATATGAATCTACCTACCTTCTTACGGTAGGAATATTAGAGCTACCAAATTACGTCGAAATAAAACTATCAAACAAGTCTCAGATGAGTTTATGGAATAAGGTAAAAGCCGGATAGTCGCTGCAGTGGGATACTTGCCGTGTTTTTGAATACGTTATGTTTGGGATGTTGGTGGCGTTAGTGTTCTCCTCTCCTCAGACACCCCAACTGATTTTTAATTCAATTGACCTATTTCAGAGAGAAAATAAGTCATTAAAAATTTTGTAAAGGTTTTATGTGCTGTTTTAGTTTTACTGGCCATTGTGATCGTTTCTTGCGTCTGCGACGACGCTTTATCGAGGGAGGAGTCGTCACCGGGCCGCTGCGCCGCGCTGACATTGGGTTGCTTGACCTATTAATAAATAGACACGGCAACGTTTTTAATGAAGATTTTTTTAAAAATGTGACCTATATTAAAAAGTGGTTCAATTAATTCTGCTCGTTATTCTGATCAAACTATTTTCAGGTTTTGCGCATTTAACGTTACACGTTGTATATTTCTCGTTTACTAACTTTAATTGTTATCTACCTAACTAGTAAGAATGAAGTTCGAAGTAATAATGGAGCTCACCAGTACAAAGGAACACGACATCAACTTCATCTTCACTGCCATCATGGAAGCAAACTTTACTGCCGTCGAGCCTTTCCACATCAGGTTTCTGTTCCAGATTCTCGGGGAACACTGTCCGAGGATGTTCCTTTAAATGATGGCTGAGGATGACTTTCTTGGACACGCTGGTCAGCTCCAAAGCGATGTCCATGCCTGAAGGTCCGGCACCGATGACCAGCACCCGTTTGTCGGTGAAGACATCAGGTACTCGGTAATCGTGGCTGTGCATTACGTCACCTGTGATCATATTTGGTCTTTTAAAACGAAGATTGTTTTGGACTTGGATTAGATTTTTGCTGAATGTGGCATTTGCTTGCACTGTTTTTTTTTTGTGATTTCTAGTACAGCACAAGATTTTCAATGTATACGTTACTGCAGAGGTATCTTTTAGATGATTAAATCCTGACAAACCTTTGAATTCCTTCAGCCCTGGTATGCGTGGTATAAACGGTGTATTGTAATGCCCGTTACAGACGAACATGTAGTCGTATTCCCTGGTCTCCGTGACTCCAGTGATCATACTCTTGAAGGTCACATCCCATAGCTCCTTCCCGGAAGGAACTTGTTTTGGTATAACTAGCTGCACGTGGTGGCTGAACTGTAAACGAAAACCAACATTAACATCATAACCATGGAACTCTTGTTTTGAAACTGAGGCTGATATTTCTTTGCATTTGTGCATCCAACGACACTTAGCAAATTATTTTTTTATCTATAAAAGGATTTTGGGAGATTCTGTAATTAAAAATCTTTGTTTCCTTCAAGTCTAATTTAATTCAAGCAGAATTCAGGTGATTTTTACCTTGATTTTCTCCGTGACTCCATGTTTATCCGCATATAGCTTCAGAAAAGCCAGCATGTCTTTAGCAGGCAAGTAAGACTTGTCACTCTCCGGCACCGGGAAGTCGGGGAAACCCATTATTTCTTTAGGAAGGTTAGTCCTGAGATAGAGACAGAATTTTAAAATTTGTAAGACGTTAGACTTTAAGAGATGAAACTAAAAATTTAATACATAGTTTGTTTGTATTAGATACTCAGCAAAATTTACACAGAGTTCTTACCTACAACACTATACAACAGTCAACACCCTACGGTTTCAGAACCTTTTATAGAGGATTCATATCATGGGTGTAGGTAAAGTCTGGTATGCAACTGTATGTAATTAGGTATTAAAACACTCATGTGATACTATTATCACCCACATTCGTGTTTTAATACCCCTTATTATATACAACAGTCGCATAAATAACTATATTATGTCATCCTTTGTTTTTTGGATCTAAATAAAAACAATTCTAAAAAATAGCCTTTGTGAGAGTGCTTGCATGATGTAGGTAATCATGATGTCCTGTGAAGATCATGACTGACACCTGCAACCCTTGGATTTCATATGTCATTGAATAAATTAATGCCGACTGAATTTTTGGCCTGCGAATGAAAGATAATAATGCACTCTGATATAACTATTTTTTAATTACGAAACTTTATTAATAACCGTACGTTCGCATTCGGCAGCTACTCGTACAATGTCGTAATCAGAGCTACCAGGGTTATATGAATAGACAGGAGATACGGTGAGGATACAGGTACGAAGCGGATCAATAAATTATCAGACTGTGAACAATAAAACTATTTTCTTCATTACTAGTTAAACCGTTATTACTATTAGTCATTCTGTGGTAAAACTACTTACAATTAACGGATAGTCAATATGACAGAAACAATCTGGAGCCTGTTATCGCTACCTTGAACCACGTGGAATCGTAAGTCAATTTCGATAGAGTGTGAGTATTTACGGAACAGTATTCTATGGAAATGTTTAAACGGACGTGGTCAAGCAAACATTTGAGTTTGTGTATGTTAGAGCTAGGTACATACAATCCGTACAATAGACCTAACACAGTCTTGCAAACAATAAAACATTGACAAAACTGTCACTAAATGCTACTATCTTTAAAAGGCAGCAGTGTTGAATGCGCTTCGTCTTAAATGCAGACTTGAGTCAACTACAACATGGCACTATGATGTTAGGCTTTTACCAATGACTATTCTATTTGCCTTTGACACAGTATAATAAAATAAGCAGTATTATAATACGTCTTCATACAAATCGGCCGAAACGACGCGCTTGGATATCTCGGTGTATACTATGTAGTATTCAACAGTGTCGCGCGTGCACCGCAGTTAGTCAATTGCGAGACGCTCCCGCACATTTAATTACGTGAAATATGGCACGAAGTCATCGACTGTATCGTCCAGTGTATGGATGGTTTAATTCATCAATATCAAAACCAGATATATATATATGTATTTTTAATTACCAATTCAGTCGGTTTGGTAAACCTATAAAAATTACATTATTTTCAGTTTTGGAAGCGTAGCGAGCATAACAGCTCTTTTTCCATGCGATCGATGCCAGATTGAAACAGGAAAACCAAATATCGCGCTAGCAGAGTAATTGCGTACCAACACTCCATTAGTAGCAATGGGTTTCATTTTGACAGTTCAACAACATTCATTGCGCTATTTGCGTTTTTGAGCAGACACAGACTTTGTTTTAAAGATTTTACAATTATTTTATTACTTATTTAGGTACACCCAAAATAAGTTAAAATTAGTAAGAAAAATTAATTTTGTTACTTCATAACTTTTTAATAGCTTTTTATTTTACTATTCTGTTTGCGTACAGACAAAATTAATAGTAAGACGAAACGATATCATGTTTAACTTTTGATGACAAACAGTGGAGTAATACCCTCCCGAAATTTGTATAAAAAAAATATCGACTAGTGCCACCTTAAGAATTCAGCCGGTCGATTCTGTAAAAATCTCACCGTGAAATCATAAGTGAATGAGCACTTAATAGTGTTAATCCCTAGCGAATCACAGCTCACTCCACGCTCACTTCACCCAAGCTTTCACGGTGAGATGGTTACAGAATAGCACGGCTGGTCAGAATTTGGTCAAATGTGACACTGATTTTTAATGAATGTAGACGGGTTTTAGAAAATGGGGGCACATGAAATTTACATATTTGAAATGGTAGATTCAGTGGTACACAATCCTCACGATAATAGAAAATAGAGCCCTCTAACCTAATCACGTTTCTAAACATACATTTCTAGAATGCACGAAATGCTCGTAAATAAGTCCCAGCGAGCTATGCCGCCCTGATAGCCTTCGACCCTCGATAGGAACGTGTCGTAAGCTGAGATCTTATTGTCGTTGCTATGCTGGCGTCGAGGAAGAACAAATAAATAAATTAAGATAAAAAACTGTTTTGTACAATGGAATGGAAATATCCTGATAACGTAGACAGACAGACTGCCAGACAGGCAAAACAATTTAATTTGACGAATGCTCGTCAATTGATTGCAGTTTCAGCTTATCTTCAGTCCTTATTAGGTATTTTCTTTTGTTAAATACGTACTGGTTTAAGAAAAAACATCACAGCAGGCCGCTAGCCTGTATTCTGATGGGAGTAGGCAGAAGTTTAGGTATGCCAGATAATATGTTAGGACTACTTATAGATCAGTGTGGCAGGCAGTCATCATCGAGTGAAAAATACAGAAAATGATGAAACTCACCTCAAACTTTTGTACATGCTGGTGTGAATGGGCAGCCCAAAGTCATCGTAACCAACATCCTCAGTGTAGACCCAGGTGCCTCCGAGCTGCGGTGCTTGCTCCAGGATGTCCACCTGGCTGACGCACGACTGTTCCAGGAGGTGGCGAGCTGCGCACAGACCCGCCGCACCTGCTCCGATTACGCATACACGAGCCATTGCTGAAGAGAACATAGTAAGAGCTATAAGATCCTGGTACCTTTCTCAACATATGAAAATAGGGTAATAGTTCTCCGGCTGAGTTTTTGGAAAAATTATTGTCAATTGTCAAGGAAAATATATACAGCCGGTCGATTCTGTAGAAATCATAAGTGAAGTGAGCACTTAATAGTGTTAATCCCTAGCGAATGACAGCTCACTCCACGGTCACTTCACCCAAGCTTTCACGGTGAGATGGTTACAGAATCGCTCGGCATTAAAATAATCTAAGACTCGGGTGGTTTTCTAGGAGTCTTGATCTAGCAGCATGATAGGTTCTTCGATACTTTATTCGAGGTTGTTTTTACTGAAAGCAGAGTTTTAAAGAAAGCTGTAAAACTTAAGTATCAGTTTCGTGCAAAAATAACGACGGATTCAGAACTAGCTGGCACTATTAGTTTAATACTTAACTTATTATTGTAATGAATAAATTAAGGACAATATAAACATCTTCCGCTCATGTTTAAACTCATTTGAACTCAAATAATAATAAAATCAACAACAATATCGGGTCAGTCTCCCATTCATCCTATTTGAAGAATTATCACTTCTTTTCACTTGGTATCGTTCCCCGGATTTTGTTGAATATTGAATTAATATTCTAAATTCCCTCCTTTTTATATACTTCTACATATTATTATTATTATTTTAAGACTGTTAGCTTTTTAAACTATGTAAAACTGAATAAAAACGAAAGAATGATTCTGTTATAAGTAAATAAGGTCCCTCCTATGGAGGCTTATAATTTATCTAGTAGCTTTGAAAACTCAAAATTCTTAGAAATCGTAAAATTAATTAAATCTCGTACGTAACTAGGAAATGTTTCTTTTTTTTTAAATCAAAACAACCGGATGTAATTAATTAGCCCTATTTACAAACAGCTTCCGATGTGGAGAAACTACTGCCAATCCAAATAAAGGCGTAACGGAAGCATTCGTAATGTTAAGGACAAATAACCTGCATATTGCATTTACTGGCGATGCATTATTTTCTATGGGAAAGATATCGCATGGCACATCAGTGGTAAGTAACAAGTTCCTTCGCATACATTACACAGATTAAAACACGTCACCAATTAAATTATTATCTATCGGTTCATGTTACTATACGATACACGTGAAAAACAATAATATCTTGATTTTAAATGACATTTAGAAATCTCTCTTTAGTTCCATCTACAACGTGTAACGTTAAATGCGCAAAACCTCAGACACCCCAACTGATTTTTAATTCAATTGACCTATTTCAGAGAGAAAATAAGTCATTAAAAAAATTGTAAAGGTTTTATGTGCTGTTTTAGTTTTACTGGCCATTCTGATCGTTTCTTGCGTCTGCGACGACGCTTTATCGAGGGAGGAGTCGTCACCGGGCCGCTGCGCCGCGCTGACATTGGCTTGCTTGACCTATTAATAAATAGACTCAGCAACGTTTTTAATGAAGATTTTTTGAAAAATGTGACCTATATTAAAAAGTGGTTCAATTAATTCTGCTCGTTATTCTGGTCAAACTATTTTCAGGTTTTGCGCATTTAACGTTACACGTTGTATATCTACAGAGGTTGTGTTATTGTTTTTTTTCTTTGAACGCGTTAAACTGTGAAACTAGAAATCGGCTGAAAAAAAAAAAACTCTGGGATTTCATAGCCCAACTCTTATGGAATGTTTCGATTATTTAATATCACGCTATGGCCTTTAGGAACCGAGTAAAGAGGAAACAACTCCGAAAGAACGCTAATCGAAAACGAAGTAAAAGCGCGGGCGAGTGGGTTATGGGATGTGGGACGCGGTGGGTTATGGGATGTGGGACGCGGTGGGTTATGGGATGTGGGACGCGGTGGGTTATGGGATGTGGGACGCGGTGGGTTATAGGATGTGGGACGCGGTGGGTTATGGGATGTGGGACGCGGTGGGTTATGGGATGTGGGACGCGGTGAGTTATGGGATGTGGGACGCGGTGGGTTATGGGATGTGGGACGCGGTGGGTCGGGGGCCGAAAGGGTCTAGCAGGATACGGTAGGGTCAGCGGCCCCAGAGAGGGATTTTTAAAATAACTTGTCTTATAACATTGGTGAGATATAAGACTGCCATTGACACTTTCACGCGGACGAAGGCGCGGAGTCGCAGACAGAAGCTAGTGCACAAAGTTTACAAAAACGCTCTATAGGTACTAACTTCAAAGAACCTTCAAAGAATCCAATTAACTAGAAAATAAATGAAGACTTCATATTCATTGCAATGACTTTCGATATCAATGTCGTAGCAACAATCCCTTATAATTTGGATCACTGACAGAATGACGAAAGATGGGTGAAGATATCGTCACATTTTTTAATAAACAGTGACAAACTTGCAGTGTAGGGTATAAGTTCATTGAAATAATGTGTGTGAGGAAACTATGATAAGGAGCGAATTGAACTAGTTACTGGCAGACTAGCGCATCCGCGGATTGCGTCACTGATAACTGCAGAAAGCATTTGTGTTGTGCATTCCGTCACACTTATTTATTTGTAAACCAAATCTTGTATAAGGTTTGGTTTTTAATCTACCAAGTTCCAAATCATCATCATCATTATTATTGGCAGCCTTGCTCCACCCACTGCTCAGTACTGGCCTCCTCCCTTTCGTGCCATGCTTCCCTGGTCTGTGCGAGTTCCAAATCTTGCTCCCATGAAAACATCTAATTAAGCACTTTCCGGAATCATCATCCGTTCGCCACTTCTTGCTGACTTCAATCAATGTAGTTACTTAAATTACCTACTATCAGCTATGTACCTAACTTAAAATCCGTTGCGAAACTTGCTAGCTAATCCCAAACAAGATTTACTCAACCATAAATTATAGATTGCTTTCAATGTAGTTTGCAAATTTAATCAAGTTTCCTGCGATTACCTATATTTCGTAAGTAGGTAATGATTACCCGAGGTAAGGTCCTAGTGCTTAGATTAGGTATCATTTACCGCTCGAATCTAGCTACAAGTCATTGGAAGCTAAGCAATCAACACTAATTCCATGTTATACCTACAATGTACTTTCGGTTTCCTAAACACGCTTTAAGTCTCTCATATTCGTAGAAACATGGAAAAACTTAGTTGCATCTTCATCATTCAATCAATGCTAACTTTACGATCGGCCGATTGTTTTTGTTACGTGGATAGCCTTCTGCTTTATTTATGAGTTGAGTTCATTGCTCCATCAGATTGCTATACATTCATCATCTTCCTGCCCTTGGCCCATGTTACTTGGGGTCGACGCAATACGTTTTCTTCTTCCATTCTCCCCTATCAACCGTCACGCTATAATTCACTACCTTCTCTTTCATATCCCACACAATCCTTCCGTATTTTCTTTGGCCTTCCTCTCCCTCGCCATCCATCAACATTTATATTCATCATTCTTTTAGTCACTTGCATTCCAATATAATTTTCATAGCTACACGGATATAACAATCGCCCTGTCTCCTTTTGTGTCGTTTGTCTACTATCACCTTACGCAACGCAACATACTATAATTCTATCGACCTCTTTCCCAAGATGAATGTTTTGTACCCAATTATTATTTGTTGGGACTTGCGTGATAACGGTCTATTAGATAAGAAGTAAGATGCGGTCATGTCTTGGTGACAATATTAAAGCTATGTTTGGCCCCAGCTTAATAAAGCACAGTGGCTTGTGATATAAATAAATGTGTATCACTGGATGAGATTCGCGTCACACAGACCAGGGTAGCATGGCACAAAAGGGACGAGCCTTATATTCAGCAGCGGGTGGAACAATACCTACTGCCAATGGTGGTTAAAAATTCAAAACTGCAGGATGACCTAAGTAGGTAACTATTCCGCGCACACTTGTGCACTACAATATCTCCCGCGCCGAAGGCTAGTCTCCGTTGAGATTGGCTGCCGTGGCAAAGTACGGTCTAGAGGACTTCATTTTATTATATTGGCCAATATTATTACTTTAATTGCGTTTGGGCTAGCTTACAACATCTTGCGAGTCTGAGATCTTAATAACATTATTTGTAAAGTTATTCCTATTAGGTTATTGAAGTTCTTCATTTTATGGTTGCTGAATCTGCCATTATAAGCTAAAGATGATTCATGACACTTTGCGACCCAAGTTTAGCAATAAACACAAATGAACGATGCTCTGGCAAAACAGGTTTTATTAAGGTTCAATCAAACCTATGTATGTCTGTACAATCTTAGGTAAGCGAAAGGTCAATGATCTCATAAGTTTAAAACAAACATTTCACGTAAGCATACAATATAGCATTATCAGCGTATAACGTTCCCACTGCTGGGACACAGCACTCTAATTGCGTAACACACTATTACTCTCAATTTGAATCATTTTGAAGCATATTGCTATCCATTGCTCCATATGTTCGAAAAATGGGTCTGCTCAACAACGTAAATAACGCAATGAATGTTGTTGAAAGGTCAAAATGAAACCCATTGCTACTGATAGTGTGTTACGCAATTACCTTGCTGGTCTCCTCATAGGTATTCACACGCTATGGGTATTTATGTTGCTACCCGTTTCATATTACAGATTATGAAGATTGGTAATTAAGTAAAAATTAATTGAATGCGGCCCGATGATGCTTGATAACTCAGTCGAGTACAAAATTCGTTCACATTTTATTTTCAGCCTATTGAACTATTTACATAATGAATAAAACTATGAGATATCCAAGTTAGGCGTATACTTTCTTTGAAATATAAAAAAAATAAAATTTCGTCTATGATTACCTTACTACCAAAATTAGGACACCTTATAAGGCCTTACAAGTGCCAATCACTTTCAAAGGATTCGTATTTTTTCAACAACTTTCACCAGGACTGACTTAAGCTTTTCGATAGCTTAACTCAGTCCCCCTGCATTTTTGACTTTTCCATCATCGTTATCGCTGATAGAATATCACTTTGTCTAGGCCTCCGGTTACCTCCTACTAGGCCGCCGGTTAAATCCTAAAAAATCCTGAGTAAACCGCTATGTCCTAGAACCAAAAAAATCGAAGACATGTGACATCCATCAACCCGCACTGGGTCCGCGTGGTGGATTACCTGCCTAGACTGCAGATGGGTCATCTCGACAGTAAAAACCAGTTTAATTTAGGTCGGATACAGTTCAACAAATATAGTTGAGATAAGTCTAGAATTCCGGATGTATCCGCACACAGCACGACAGACTTTCCAGCGTAAGTTTCCGACCGTGTGACCGTGTGTGAGATGACCTTGTGAATTATCAATATAGTCACAATATATGAAACAATTTACGCCTATATTGTCAAGGGGTAGGCAGAGATGTGTTATTTGTGTCAGTATTAGGGTCAGCTTCATATATCAGTGGTAACAATTTGGCATTGACTTTATGTCGTAGCGGTTATTTAATGGTGATTTTCGTAGTGCTACACTCATTTTGCCTACCTCTGAATTTTCATCGCTGTCAAAATGGCAATGATCTTTATGCTCGTTGTGATCAGAGGGGCCATTGTCGTAATTTTAAGAACATTTACAGTCTCAATCTGTCAAAAATACCTCGAAAATCCCTACATTTTTGACAAGTTTTTGACATTGATTGTCGCCGAGATGAAATTGTGACTACCTGGGGAAAAATGATTTTTGGTGTGATTTCGGCCTCATTTCGGCGTGTTTTTGGAGTCCCTGGTAAAAAATACGGGCCGAAAATACGCCGAAAACCTACCTAGATTTTGAACGTTTTTAATTACGAGAATTTGCCTTCTGGTTGCTTTTGTATTGCGGTTGTCAGAGAGGTATAATAGCCGTGAAAGGACTGTATTGTGACCACTGATGTTCTGTTGATTGTATAATACCTACACTCACATTTTTTCAACTGTAGTGCTATTCTTTAAAAATCTCACCGTGAGAACTTAGGTGAAGTGAGCGTGAAGTGAGATTCAGTAGACTAATGCTAGGCATTAACACTATTGACTGTTCAGTTCAAGCTCACTTCACCTATGATTTCACGGTGAGATTTTTACAGAATCGACCGGCTGTTTACCAATATATTGACCGTAAAGAGTTTCTTCGTAGCTTTCGATGCAATAATATTGCTCGCGCAAGGACTGTTGAGAGATAGGAGTTAATGGATTATGTTGAATACCTATTTCCTCAGTACATGGAAAATTGTAAAAAAGTCAATTTTCTCTTAAAACGCCTTCGAAAAGGGAGGATTATGTCATTTTTGCATGCCATCAGTCTAATATGATCGATGGGAATATATTGGGAGCTCAAAAATAAGAAAAAATATTGTATTAAACCTACCTTTTTCTCAAAATGATCACTGGTTTAACAACAAAATACTATGAAACACTGAAATGTCAATAACTGAAACTTTGTGACGCGTATAATCACGACCTCACTGGGCAACGTTTGGAAAGCAAATGCGGTTGACGCATGCGCGATGCGGTTTTATTGGCCATCAGCTGCACACGCATTTCGCGCTAAAACATTAGGGTGTTATTGTCAATAGAGTTCAGTACCTTTCATCACCACGCTCTTAAAAAGGTGAAGGAAAACATTGTGAGGAAGTCGGCATGTCCTAGATCCAAAAATTCGAAGACATGTGACATCTACCAACCCGCACTGGGCCCGCGTGGTGGATTATGACCCAAGAGGAAGCCTGTGTCCCAGCACTGGGAACATATACCTAGCTGATTATGCATTTAACTGCCAATAAATACATTAAATATAAACGTTTTTTTTAACAAAGGTGCAAATAATGGCGTTACTTTTTATTTGCATGTGTTGGTGTGTCTGCTCTAAATATTGGGACTCACTGTCCCAATTATAGAAACAAACAAACTGATAAAAATATTTTTCTCATGGTCATACTTAATCTTTTTTTACGTTAATTTGTTGCATTTCGATGATAATTCAATAATGGCCTTCTGAAATTGGACCTTTTGCCTCCGATCTATGCAGTTTCCTACTTCAATACTTTCAAACCTTAAATTAACATTTTTTTTTACAGAATCTCTAACTTTTGTTTTCAATCCACTTAAGTGCTTTTACTTTGAATATCTTTGTATTTGTTCTTATATTTCATTGTAGGCATAATTTGGCAGATCAGTTAATCTAGTCGAAGGACTTCATAAATAAATAATAATAAGCATTAGATAATTTCGTAAAAATGCGAGCCTACTGGCAACCTCGTGATCTGTCTGACTGTCCTAGATATTGCTGCGAGCTTGGTAGCAATTTTAACGGGACCTCTAATATTAAAGGGTTTCTGGTAAAGATGCCTATAGACACGGGAGTTGCGAGAGACCTGCATAAAGTGGACACCTCGTATGACGAAACAAACCAAGCGCCTTGCATAGACACCTTCCGGTGTGAGAGAGACAGCAATATAAACAATAATGCTGTCCTTATCTAGTGAATTAGGTTTGTTCCACAGTGGTAACAATTTTCACACACACATTTACAAAACCCGAAAACGATACAGACATATTTTAGTCTTTTGGTAACTAAAGCAACATTACCTACATTTTATCCAGTAGATATTTTGAGTAGGTACTTAATTATTTAAACAAATTCAAGAGATGGGCAGCAAAATTTTTATGTAAATACCTAAAATTTTACAATAAAAGAATATAATAATATTAATCCAATTATCACCAATACTAATATCAAACTTAATAATTACCTAAGTCTATATTCTTATAAATATTCAAAAATCATTGATATCTAACATTCCCATAGAATTGTTATGATCTGATGTAATAATCTAACGGTTTACAAGAGGCCTGTCGAAATGCTAACAAATGTGTAAAATGAAGGCATTCATGTTGTGATGTCGTATTTTGTTGATTAGGAGCAAACAACGCGACTGACGCAACGTGGAGACGCCTTGCATTAGAAAGAGAAAGAAATGGCCTTTACTTAATAGATTTTTAGTATTAATTTATTAGTAGGGAGGGAGAGGTGTTATTGAGGCCCTCAAATATGGCGAGGTAATGGCTGATCTTTGCGTTATGCTCGTGAACGGGTGCTGCTTGTGGTGACTGGTCGTCTTGCTGACCATGGTTTTATTATTGTTGTAATTAGTAATACTTGTTTATATAATAATATAGGTAGTTTATTGTGCACCACAAAAATACATACTGAGTACTTACCAAGGTACCAGACTCTAGCTAGAGCATTAGTTTGCCATACAAACATTCAACACAAGGGGTGTTGAATGTTTGTATGGCAAACTAATTCAGCCCTTCACGGGTTGCTTATAAAATCACACAGTTTAATTTGTGTTATTTTCATGCTTTTAATTTAAATTCGTGTGCAATAAAATTCATAAGTAGATAATGGAGGACCGTTAATTATTCGTCATTTCTTGTTACTTAGAAGTTTGAACTTTGTCAGCAAACTCGTGAACTAATCCACTTGGATTTCATATACGAGTACTACCTACTCTACTCGTTTGAACTTATCTCAAATCTTCTTTTAAACCGCATTGTTGCCTTTTAACACATCCTTCCTCAGTCCATTCAAATTTAAACTTACAATAACTGAACATAGCTACCTACATACGATATCTGTACTTCGCAAGGAAGCTAGTTTTTAAGTCAGCATGTAAACTGACCGACTTAGTAGACATAGGACTCCAACAAAAAAAGTGAAATGTGTGTACAAAGGTGCGCGCACCTCTGAGTCTGGCTACACCTTCGGAGTTCGGGTACCAAAATACTGGCCGTAATGATAAATTGTAATTTGTTGCCGTAAACTAACCCATATTTTCCTTATTTTTGAGTACTACGAGTATTAACATCTTATTTTCCTGTAGTACGAAAACATAGACGGGAGTGTAAATATGTAGGTACCTACTGGGTTACATGTGTCTCTGATGTAACACACGGAACCTTTCTACCAGGCGTGCAGCGAACGAAGGAGATGTTTTGTTTGTGTTCTTCGATCAACAATAGTACTTTATTGATCGAAGTATGACGCGATGTGATGTGAGTGACTGTAGGGGTCACGCACAGGGTCACGTATGCATTTATGATGGACTATCATAGAGTTTTAGTTATTTGATAAGGTATGTGACATAATTATTTCCTCGCTATTTTTTTTCTACATACACACCTAATGTACCTACTGTGGATAAGTATAGGTGGTAGGTAGGTACACTAAGTATTTCATTATAGGAAAGTAAGTCATTATTATGATAACCTAGTACAAATTAAATACATCTGTCATTATTATAGAAATGAGTGGGCTTAGTTAGGTAGGTACTTAAGCTTTTAAAAATGTGATATTTTTTTGACTAAAGGAAACTTGTAGAAGAATTTTCCTAAGCAAATAGGAGTTTATTAACACGTTGAACGCCGCTTTAATTTTTCAGTCTTTCTGTTTGGGCCGTGGGGGACACCGTGTGGTCGACATACAATAGTTCCGTGAATAGTTCCGGGGGACAACATATGACCGCGAGTCAGAGGCGATTTTAAGCGTCTCTATTGGGCCGTCGGGCACAGATATGAAGCTAATATGTATTTGACGTGACCCCCACGGCCCTGCAGACCAATAGACTGTATTTGGTTTTTAGTAAAAAATATGACTTAGAAAAATATGACAAATAATTTCGGGACACGACTTGTTTGAAAGTTCTAAAGGAAAAAGTGTGTATGATAATGGGTTATTTTATATTTTTCCATAAAATTACTATTTATAATGTGTTGTAAAATACTGTATACTGTTACTATTTACTTAAGTAGGAAGTTAAAATCTGGTTAAAGTTGTACTACATAGCTGTTAGGGTTTAATTTTTCGGGGATAGTTTGATGAATTAAACGACGACGTTTACGAGTAACTGGATGGATATTTATGTCTTCTTCTTCTGAGCTTACATGGAAACTATTATTCAACAAGGTGATTTCTAATTCTTCTATTTGTGATAAATCTTCCTGATTTATTTCGAAATCTTCGAACTCATCCATTATAACAAAGCAATGAATGAAATGCAATTTAATTTACGTAAACAAATAAATAGAAAATTCTCGAATCGATACGTAATCAACGTAGGTAGCTAGGTAGTCCAAACGGTCACTGCGCGGGCGCGCGGGAATCGCGTATCGAGACGGCCGGCGGCCGGCAGGACATGAGTGGGGATGACCGACACCCCGACCCCCGCGGCCCTCGCCAACGAAAAACGTGATTTATATCCGCGTAGGCCATGGGGGGCAACTGTTGAGTGACAGTAGTATTTTGGTAAAATAAAGTCACAAATTACTTTTCTTCGATTTATTTCATGTGATTTGGCACATTTTCTAGCCCCTGAAGCAATAAAAACTTATACTTAAAATTGAACAATCGGGCATTTTTAACCTGGCTCCTTTTACTAAACAAGTGAGGCCCATATGTTGTCCCCCACGGCGTTTAACGTGTTAAGGACGCGTTTACGAATTGACGCGCATCAATTTTAGGTATAGAGTCTTACTACTACACGTGCACGGCTCACACACACAGCGAAATGCGCGAAGCGGCGAAATTATGAGTAAATTGACACGACTTGATACTTGAGCTTACTTTTATTTAATTTTTGCCATGTTTTTTTAAGTTTACTTTAATTATTTTTCAAAAAGTTCGTAACGTGAAATGGTAACAAAAGTAGATACCATTTACTTAATTTCATTGGACAGTGATTGATTGGTAAGCAAGTACTTGCTAAAGTGTCGGCGACGGAGGTCCCTTGCAAGCAGCAGGGGGCAAGTAGTGGGCGATGCCTACTAACGCGCAGGTAGATTTTATGTTCTTTACGATTAGAATAGGATGTTTTTATTTGATAAGTGTTTACTTTTTAGGTTTAGGAACTTAGGTCTTGATAGAATAGTGTTCATAGACTGAGTTTACTATTGGAATAACATGTAAATAAGATTCTAATAAGAATATGTAAGTTTTAATGTGAATACTTGGTAATTTGTTTGTTGACTATTTTTAAATAGAGTTTATTTAAATAGTCTGTTCCTAATGAAGATTCTATGTGTTCAATTAGTGTTTTTAAGTGTAATATGTGATATTAGAAACGTTAGAATCGAGATAGAGTAATTTGAAAATTATCGAAGTTTGTAACTTCAGTTACGTAAGTTGAATCGTTTGTTTACCTTTTTGTGTTAGGTCCGATACCCACCTACATTGTGTTTCTAGATAGAATCTAATTAGAAAATGATTATGTAACAGTTAGATTTCAAATTAACGAAGTTTTGAGAAAGATATCGAATTGTTGGTGTCTCGCAATATTGTAAACAATGTGTTTTGATAAGTTAATGTTTTAGAAACTTTTTTGTATGCAATGATATGTGCAATATTGTTATTTTATAAGATAGTACATATTATTACGATTACATATTATTAAGAGTGTTACGCAATTAGGATGCCGTACGAAGCCGGGTCAGGAGCTAGTAAATGATAAAAGAAACGAATGAAACTTACGAAAGACATAAAAAAAAATATCAATTTTTATTTTTCATTATATTATTATGACAATGTGATGAATGTTCCCGTAGTTCCATATTTCTTTTGAATCTTGGATCGATTAATTCTGGAACTGAATCCTCTATATAAGAACTGCCTCCGCAGTTCTTATAGAATCGAATTAAATGGGTTTCCATATTCTCCTTCCAGAATTGATCGTCTTTGGCTATAAATTCATATTTTATTTTTCCAGGGCCCGTCCAAATAGCAAAGACACAAGTCTTTTCCCCTGTAATTCGTAGCTGACCTTGAATTTGGAAATACCATTTATGTTTTGTGTTCACAACTAATTGGTTCGAATTCGAAGCGTATTTCCAAAAGTCTACTTTTTTTTGTCGTATCGCTTCTTCTGAGCTTTTCCCGAACGTCTTAGGCCCTGGCATCTAAAACAAAACTTGTGTTATAAAAGGTATAAACTATACACACTCTTATCAGCTAGCTTTACTCGTCTATTAGTTTCAGTAGCAGCCTCCAGGTCCTGGACCTGCAGGTCTCTCCGTCAAGTCTGGAGGTAAGGTCTCAACATTCCTAACAAAACGAGCCCAAACTCGACACACCCAGCTCTACTCGTCTATTAGTTCCAGTAGCAGTCTTCGAAGTACACCTGCAGGTCTCTCTATCAAGTCCGGTGGTAAGGTCTCAACATCACTAACAAAACGAGCCCAAACTCGACACACCTAGCTCTACTCGTCTATTAGTTCCAGTAGCAGTCTTCGAAGTACACCTGCAGGTCTCTCCATCAAGTCCGGAGGTAAGGTCTCAACATTACTAACAAAACAAGCCCAAACTCGACACACCTAGCTCTACTCGTCTATTAGTTCCAGTAGCAGTCTTCGAAGTACACCTGCAGGTATCTCCATCAAGTCCGGATGTAAGGTCTCAACATAACTAACAAAACGAGACCAAACTCGGCACACCCAGCTCTTCTGGTACATTAGTTCCAGTAGCAGTCTTCGAAGTACACCTGAAGGTCTCTCCATCAAGTCCGGAGGTAAGGTCTCAACATTACTAACAAGACAAGCCCAAACTCGACACACCTAGCTCTACTCGTCTATTAGTTCCAGTAGCAGTCTTCGAAGTACACCTGCAGGTATCTCCATCAAGTCCGGAGGTAAGGTCTCAACATAACTAACAAAACGAGACCAAACTCGGCACACCCAGCTCTTCTGGTACATTAGTTCCAGTAGCAGTCTTCGAAGTACACCTGAAGGTCTCTCCATCAAGTCCGGAGGTAAGGTCTCAACATTACTAACAAAACAAGCCCAAACTCGACACACCTAGCTCTACTCGTCTATTAGTTCTAGTAGCAGTCTTCGAAGTACATCTGCAGGTCTCTCCATCAAGTCCGGTGGTAAGGTCTCAACATAACTAACAAAACGAGCCCAAACTCGGCACACCTAGCTCTACTCGTATAATAGTTCCAGTAGCAGTCTTCGAAGTACACCTGCAGGTTTCTTCATCAAGTCGGGAGATAAGTCTCAACATTACTAACAAAACGAGCCTAAACTCGACACACTCAGCTCTACTCGTCTATTAGTTCCAGTAGCAGTCTTCGAAGTACACCTGAAGGTCTCCCCATCAAGTCCGGAGGTAAGGTCACAAGATAACTAACAAAACGAGCCCAAAGTCGGCATACCTAGCTCTACTCGTCTATTAGTTCTAGTAGCAGTCTTCGAAGTACACCTGCAGGTCTCTCCATCAAGTCCTGAGGTAAGGTCTCAACATAACTAACAAAACGAGCCCAAACTCGGCACACCCAGCTCTTCTGGTACATTAGTTCCAGTAGCAGTCTTCGAAGTACATTTCAGGTCACTCCATCAAGTCCGAAACTAAATATGAAATTTATAAGTACATATAAAAAACTGTGAATAAAATCTTACCTTGGTTGTCCGTAGTCCGTGCAGAATGCGTGAAGGATCAAGTATGTTAGGTCAAATATTTTGTATTCGTACAGCGATCTTTTCAATACGAGGAGCTGCTTGCAAGCGTCACAGTGTCCACTCACGACGGCGGCCGAGCGCAGACTAATATTTCATTTCATTACAAATTTTTGTGCAATAAAGCAAGACAGTGACCAGTAAAATAACCCTTATTTCAATCCAATAAGAATCACGTGTTACCGCTAAATATGCGAAAAAATAAGACTCAATTTTAATTTTTTTCTGAGCGTATTGTAACATTTTGATAGTTTTTTTTGCTACCTTTTTGAGTTGAACATGTCTACTTACATAAAATATTTTTAAATACCTAAATTTATGTTATTAAATAAAAGAAAAATGTCCCTAAAGTCAGTACGATGTCGTCGAATTTGTGTGAAGAGGTAACGGAAATTATTTTTTACAATATTAAAAACCAAAATTTTCGAATAAAAAATTGCTAACATTTGAAGATTAAGGAGTAATCTATCTGTGGTAATTATTAGTTACTTTTAGTTTTGTACCATTTTGCCGCAAAATCAGGGCTCTGAACCGGTTTAAAAAGAGCGGTTAATTTCGATGAAATACCGGTAAATATATCGTTCCCTCATTAACCGGTTAAACAAGTGAACTGTTCATATGTAACCCAAATGACAAAGGTTACCGGTTACATAAGCACAAACGGTTTTGACACCCAAATTAACCGGTTAATTCCGTAAGTCGTAAATATTTTTCGTCTACTTTTTTAACACTTCCAACAAGTTATAGTGACATTAGTACATTTAGTACCCCAGAAAACATTAGGAAAAAAAATGTTTGATCTGAGGACGTCAAATACAAGCGGAGAACTTAAATGGTGCGGGTAGATTCATGTTGCGACTTGCTTAGTTAGGGGGCGGGGGGTGTTTAACCGGTTAATTTTCACTTTCAAAACCAAAATTCATGAAAAACCGGTTTCCCGCAAAAACCGGTAAAAACCGGTAAAGTGCAAACCTTAACCTAAATCGATTTCGGTTTGGGGTCAATGACCGTAACCGGTTAAGAATTTCAACCGGTTTCCGAGCCCTGCGCAAAATGCACCGAAAAACTCCTTATTTTTGTCGGAGTCGTAAACGCGTCCTTAAATAACAAAAACAAACATGTTTGTTAGGTATATTATTCTGCGATAAAGCTCGCTGAGTCACTGTGTAGCCCTCCCTCCGAACTATTTATTGATGAATTGGTTGAACTATTAGATAAATATCAATAAATCAACTAATCTATTAGGTAACCATAAATAAGTAGACGACAGTCAAGTTTTCCTAACCGATGCAAAAAACATAAAAATTCAAAGTTTTATGCAAAATTAAGATCGTCCACATATCTGCCGTGCGATTCTGTAACCATCTCACCGTGAAAACTTGGGTGAAGTGAGCGTGGAGTGAGTCGTCAATAGTGTCAATCCCTAGCATCAGAGCGTGACTCACAGCTCACTCTAAGCTCACTTCACCTTAGTTATCACGGTGAGATTTTTCCAGAATCGACCGGCTGTACCTACTAGGTAGATACCTATCGGTGTCTCGTCTGGACGTCTGCCTATCCATGACATGATAGTGTGAATTCCACGGAAAGTAGAAATAGAAAGGGTGTCCAATATCTACTTAGGTTTACAGGTAAATAAAACAGCCAAGACGGTATGACCATGCCAACATCGCCGTCAGGTATGATGTTTCTTGAATATTGGTCATCTTTCAGTATCGGAATATTAAAAGTAGGTATTGTAAGTAGGTTAGGTACAGACGTCAGCACATCAAGCTACTACAATCTGTCAAATTTCTTTAATAGATTTTCAACTTTATCGCTAAAGCATAAGGTTCAAGGTGTTTGACAGTTTCGGGTAGCTTGATGTGTTGGCGCCTGTACCTACATTATTTTTATCTCACTAAGCGACGCGCGCTTTGCTTGAGGTAACCTAGTTTGCAAACACGCTGTATTGTAACTTGTATTGCTTAGTTTGTCATAGCATGGTACCTACCTATGATGGTGGCAGATGATATGCCAATTACGTCAGTTACTTTCATTGACGTTCGTTTGTATGACGACTATGACGTTATAATTTATACCAATTTAATAACAATAAATAACTTATCATTCGTCCGATTTCAACAACAAAATATGCAAGAGGTCACTTGTTTTATTTGACTGTCCTAATTAATCAATGATAGAGGCAGCTTAGCCCTTGCACAATAAGTAAGTACAGACGACAGAGCATTAGCCATACAACGTGTAACGTTAAATGCGCAAAATCTCAGACACCCCAACTGATTTTTAATTCAATTGGTCTATTTCAGGGAGAAAATAAGTCATTAAAAAATTGTAAAGGTTTTATGTGCTGTTTTAGTTTTACTGGCCACTCTGACCGTTTCTTGCGTCTGCGACGACGCTTTACCGAGGGAGGAGTCGCCACCGGGCCGCTGCGCCGCGCTGACATTGGCTTGCTTAACCTATTAATAAATAGACGCAGCAACGTTTTTATTGAAGATTTTTTAAAAAATGTGACCTATATTAAAAAGTGGTTCAATTAATTCGGCTCGTTATTCTGATCAAACTATTTTCAGCTTTTGCGCATTTAACGTTACACGTTGTATAGCCATAGCATAAATGCCACAGTGCACATTGGCATCAACCCCAAATAAATTGAGATTTGTTGGGATAAGGCCAGTGATTAAACGGTTTGCAGAATTTTGTAAGTAGGTACAGACGCCAGCACATCAAGCTACTGCAATCTGTCAAATTTCTTTAATAGATTTTCAACTTTATCGCTAAAGTATAAGGTTCATAGATGATTGGGAAAATTTGACAATTTCGGGTAGCTTGATTCTCCTAGTCGGTGTCTTCAATTCTTCAATGCACCTTAGCTTGCCATCGCTTGACTGCAATTTTATATCTATGTGTTGTTTTTAATGGATAAGGTACGCCACAGGGTGGTCCCATATCTCCCTTCCATATCTACTCGTAAAGATTAGCTTTGCTTGGCTAGTTTTTGAGTTAGCTTCAATTATACCATTTTTTCCCACTTAGTTATAATGTTTATATTGATGATGTTTTAATAACTTCTTGACATTTATATTTACATAGCAAGTAGTGTTATTTGAATTTGTGTGGGGTAGGTACAACTAAAAAGTGAAAAATAACTTTAATTTCGGAAGTCGGTGACAAAAAACGAAAATGCGGAACCAACGACACCGACTTCCAAAATTAAATTTATTTTTCACTTTGTCGCGTTTTTTTGGAATTCGGTTATTTTTATTTTTGTAAAAAAGTTTTTTTAATCCATCCAAAGGTGGACAACCTTTGGATGGATTAAAAAAACTTTTTTTAAAAGATCGCTCTTAGCGATAAGACCGCCCCTTGTGTAAAATTTCTATATTTATCTCTGTAATTTATAATTATGGTGTACATAATAAAGAGTAAGTATTCTATTCTATTCTAATTACTCTCAACAATAATATTGCAGTGTACAATTCACAGCTAAGCAGATTGCGATAGTTAAAATCTAAGGCACTGTTGATGAAATGTGTAGTTTGTTAGTTACTTGGCCTCATCAATTAAAAAAAGGTACCTCAGTGCCTACCAGACAATAAACTATGTTTAAACTGATTCTGTAAATACTCATTTACGTTTTCCGGTTTTCTGCGAGTCATCTATGATTCAAGCGCCGACCTAAACCTAAAAATATAGAAATGCACTCAGAAAAAATAATAATTAGTGTGTCTTTGTGCTCATGTTAACCCCATTATGTCACAAGTTACAATCCAGTAATAATCAGTTATACTAGTTATTTGAATCCATTAACCAGTAAGACATCACACATTACAGTCGGTAGAATGTGACTTGAGCCTAGGTAATCGGTTATCCACGAGCAGCATCCAGACCTCACGTAAGACCCACTGAGATCATTGCATGCTAAATAGATGTTTCTATTGTTAACTATAATATTTTATTGGCATAATTAAACAAATTACATTATTTCTGTACGGTTATCGTTCATTGGGTTATCAACTTAACATTCACAAAGACACAGATTAGAACTAAAAGGTTTTGTATGCACCATCCAAAATGTTAAAAAATAAATGAATTGTTATTATTATTACCAACCTAAAACAATTTAATTTCATAGCTTGATATTTGGTATTTTAAAAAGAAAACAGATTTATTTTTAATATGGCTTTTCATAAGTTTTTCTTCGAATTTCGCCAGGTTTAAGTTAATGAAAAGTTTTCAATTATTTAAAAAATCTTAAGAATTAAAGAATTCATATATGTATAATTTTATTTTTATAAATAATAAATAAATAAATAAATTGTTTATTGGGTCTCAAACAGTTACATTTGCAGATGTGATTGAGACAGCCCCAGTAAGTAATTAATAATACTTGTGTTGGGGTTATCTCGCTCTTTCCCTTAATTGATAGCTTATGCACTATTGAGACTCTGTAACAATTAAAATTAAACTAATAAAACTATATAAAAAAACTAAAAAAAAATTTTTATAGAACATTCATTTGTGAAGAAAGCGTCGTATTTCGTAAAATACATACATACATACATAGAACTATTATTACTAACGTATGGAACCGACGCCGCAAACCACTTTTTTGCGCCATGCTTTGTTGCCGACCGGCAACAACTCATTTAGTCATGCGGTTATTCGCATGACCACAGAACATATATACCCTAAGAGGGAAGAATAACTGCTCCGTACAAATTTTAGGAGGAAATTTTTCCTTACCGACTGGCGCCATCTATATTCCGCCCACGAAAACTAAGGAGTAGAAGCTAGGGCGGGAATTTTGAACTACAGTGCATTTTATAGATACTTTGTATTGCATTTTATGTACAAGTACAGCGCGTTTCTCGACAGTTTCCTACAAGATGGCCAATTTTTGCTCAGCAATAATTGACATCAACAATCACTATCGAGAAACACACTGTACTTGTACATAAAAAGCTAAAATTTATATATACAGAGCAGTCTAGTAAAACAAAGATTAGTACTTGACTTTTTTATTTAGCATGTGAATAATTATAATTTACATAACAGATTAATTATTATATTATGACTGATTTTACATGAACTACGAACTCATCACGAAATTAAACACAAAATCAAACAAGAGTCACTGTCTCAACACCGAGTCTATATCTCACAAATACGCACTTAATTTCACCAAAACACAGGAACGCAGGAGCAAGCTCGACTCAACGCTATCAATGTTTGTAGAATTAAATGGAACTAGTTTATTTATTACAAATAAATAAGTATAAGATAAAATAGTGCGCAAGCGGTGGCAGACATTTTTCTTGTGACGTCAATATGACGTGCGGACGTTAGTGTTGCCACACATTACCCTCCATATCATTTTTTTATTATGTCTTAATCAATTACATATGTTATATTTCTCAATAAAATATATTTGTGTAACATCAGAATAATAGCTAACGGTTTTTTCAAGGGTAATTTATTTTAAAAATCAAATAATAAGCTCATTATTATGGAAAATACGAAATTGTATTTTTAGTGGCAACATTATTATATTCATCTCTTTTACTCTCATGGCGTTGTCTTTTTCTTGTTTTCAAGCCCACCTACATACAGTTCGTAGAACAAAGTTGACAGACCCTGCGCATGACACTCGTCGCGTACGCTTGCCGAAATTGTGCCTAGAGAAAAATGCCGTCTTGCGTGTTAAAAACGTGTAAAAATCAATCTACTGCGAAAAAAAAAAGAAAGTGGAGTGACTTATCATCGGTAAATGTGCAAGAATCCACTAAAACCTTTTATTTATTATTTTATAACATTTTCATTCATTATTTTCTAATGCACCCGACATTTTGTATTCAAGTCATAGATTATGGAAACTGAACCATACAGATGGGACACGTAGGTACTAACTATGGAATGAACAAAATGACTTGGGTATCTTCAACTAGTATTTATTTTTATAATTTTATCTGTGCCGCCTATCTGTCATGGTTCTTTATACACATAAGGTGTAACAAAATTAATTTCAAATATTTTAAGAGGTCAAATATTATCATTATTATCCACATTCAACCACATAATTCATTTAATTCGAGCGATAATAAATAAATACACAACTATTCGTTTATGTCACGAAGCAAAAGTTTCAAATGATTATTTGTCTGAGCGTCAGAAACTAACTAAACTAATTTTGTTTAAAGGTGAATAAAGTTTATATCCAATTTCAATGATGGTGTTTTATTTCATTCTCTTTTACGATTAAAAAAAAACATAGGTAAATGCATAACATTTAACTATTTTTTTTTACTTTTTGTATTAATTGACCTATTTTACTATTAATGCAGTTTGAAATAGAGTATGCATTGTAGGTATGTACAGACGCCAGCACATCAAGCTACCCGAAACTGTCAGATTTTCCCAATCAACTTTGAACCTTATGCTTTAACGATAAAGTTGAAAATCTATTAAAGAAATCTGACAGATTGTAGTAGCTTGATGTGCTGGCGTCTGTACAAAAGAAGCTGTGTCACTTCTGCGGTGTAAAATCTATAAGGGCGACATTTTATAACACTTTGTTGCACGAAACGCGTAAGCGCCATGAAATTCCCGGCGCTTACGACGTATTGGTCGCGAGAAAACTATGCGTTTTAAGCGGTCTAGCGCTGCATGTTTTATAGTTTGGTGAAACGACACCTAATGTTTAAGCGCTGCAGCAAATACTGAGTGCCGGCTGTCATCCTATTGTGACACTGCTTTTGCTTCGGATAGCCTCTCTATACGTAGTACTTTATCTCAGTGCATACATACTTTCATCCTTTTCTTGTTTTGGATACGCGTTGATTACTAGTCATTCGAGTTTCATTCATCAATTACTATAAAATGCAGCAATCTAACATAATATTTTAATCAAATCTTCAATATGATTGCCATAGCTCATTTCTTTTTATTCTAAGCTCACATCGCTGCACAAATATTTTCACTATTGAAGAATCTACAAAAATGAAATGAAATATCCAAACGCAAGCTGTCGTTGACCTGTCAAACGTCAATGTCACTTCGGTGACATTGACTTGTCAAATAAAGGCAATAGAATGGAATCAATTGTAAACAATAACAAAATAATAATGTAATTCTACCAATTTACGTAGATATGATTATTCAGATGACATAAATGTGCGAGTATCACGTGTAGGTACAGAGATGCTATAGTGAACCGAAAATGGATGCTGACGACCCTCGGAGACCACTGTTAGGTACGAAAAACTTTCTTTAATAAAGTGTGAACGTTGAGTAATCCTTAATCCCTAGTATAAATGAAAGAAATAAACGCAATTATTATCACTTTTTAACTAGCTTCTAAAGAGCTTTGTGTCCACTATCTAATAAACATGCTCTGTCTAAGAAGTCTGTAGGTATAGAATAGAATCAAAGCGATGGTTGGAAACGATAGGTACCGGTCTCTTTTCTCTTTATTTTATACCTCTTAGCTGTTTCTCTAACTTTCATGAAGGCAATAAGAACTTTTCTATATGGATTAGTCAGAATTACTGTTTGTTTACGGATAAGATAGGTCTTAATAGTGATTTCACTTGCACAGTATATATGGTAAGACAATGGTCTTGTCTACTGTGTCTATACCTAGTGTGTCTCGTCTAGAACATGAGTTCTAGGTGAATACAAACTATATTCTAAAGCAGAATAATTGCCCACTGCCTACTTTGAGTATATTTTTTTTTTCTAGAGCCCCTAATTTTTTTACTTACCATCTGTCACAAATCTGAAATAGCTATTGCCACAATTATATTTAAACATGCAATATTATACAGTCATAAGATAGCATACATACTTTTCTCTGGGTCTTCTATTTAAAAGACTGACCGTACCTGTGGCCGGTAAGACCTGGAAGTTTGAAACTCCCACAAGAGGGTGTTATCGCCTAAGTTGAGACCTATATGACTTAGAGGTTACTACAAAGAAAGCCTTGAACCTGCTAATCTCTGAAAGTACCAGTCAGGATTGAAAAAAATCTTTATGCATTTGATTGCTGAATTCTTGAGGAAGGCTATATATAGGCTATTTAATTACGCTGACTTAGGAGCTGAACAAAAAGAAGAAAAGGCCGAAAGAATGCTAAGCGAAAACTAAGTATTAGCCCGGGCAGGCGATGCAATGCAAAGGGCCACCCCCTTGCATTCCTCCCATTTCTTGCCTGCCCAGGATGGCTGCCGGGAGAACAAGAAATTTTGCATGGACGAAGTCACGAGCAGAAGCTAGTAGATAAATAATAGGAAGATTAAATTACTAAAAACATGTTGATGTGATTAATGGCGCAAACTAAAAGTAAGTTCAATAATTGAATTGCATCCCTTAAAGCATAAACAGCCTACAACATTCCCATGGCTGGGGCACAGGCTTCCTCTCTGTGAGTGGGAATGGGCCATAATGCCCCACCCAGGCCCAGTACGGGTTGATGTAAAAAGCAAGACCTTGAAAAGGATGTGTACAGATACCAGCACATTAAGCTAACCAAAACTGTCAAATTTTCCCAATCAACTTTGAACCCCTAATGTTTTAGCGATAACGTTGAAAATCTATTAATAATAATAATAATAATAATAATAAATCATTTTATTTCAGGCATTGTACATACATACATTTCACCCATAGTGACTACATTTGTCATAAATAAATAAATAGATAGGTATTGCAAATTGATTGATTAAATTAAATTAAATTAAATTGAATCAAATTAAATCAAATTAAATTAAATTAAATTAATTTTGAAATTAAATTAAATGAAATTAAATTGATAAGGTTTTACGGATAATTAATACATAAATGTAACAAAATTAAAAAGACAGATTGTAGTAGCTTGATGTGCTGGCGTCTGTACATTAACTTAATGCTGTACTTTTAGAGTAATAATAATAATTAGTTTAGTTTGTTTGAACACTCTAATCTCTGGATATACCACTCTGATTTGAAAAATTATTTTTGCATTTGGTTATCTGATTCTTGAGGTAGGTTATAGGCACATCATCGACATCACGCTACGAGCGCAAGCGATGGATTAGCGCGGGCGGGTGATGCGATGCGATGCGGTGGTTGTGAGGAACAAGAAATTTATTTGGATGAAGTCGCGGACAGAAGCTAGTATTCGTATAATATACATTCATAGTTGTAGACAAAATAAACAAACACTGGCGCTCATTCCCTTGTTTACAAACTAAACTAAATTTAAGTACAGTGCATCTTTTTCTTTATATTTCATTAAGAAAAGGACAGAAGATAAATATTAGTTTAGTCCTGTCAAATGAATATACTCCATAGACAAGTTTAGTTTGGTTAAAACATTGGGCATTAAAAATACGTCAATTTACGTCAGGCGCTGACTACTTTGACAGGACTAAACTAATATTTATCTTCTGTCCTTTTCTTAATGAAATATAAAGAAAAAGATGCACTGAACTTAAATTTAGTTTAGTTTGTGAACAAGATAATCGGCGCTAATATAAGTTAAACCTAAACTACAGTACAAACACCTTTTCCATGTAAACTAAAGCCTGCTGTAAAATGATTTGTACTTTGTAATCTCATATTTGCTTAAATCCGTTTTAACTGTCTGGCAATTCAGATATGAAAAAATCAACAAGCATGACATTGCAGGAAATACTGGCTAAGTCAGCATTAGGAAGCGATTTCGTAAATGCGCATTTATAAATATGTGTGCATTTAGGATTTTACAAAATTATCTAAAATAATTCTGTAAAATCCTAAATGCATACATGCATGTGATGGGGATTGCCTAATTAATTTTGAAAAAGGCAAAAGCGTGCAGACACGACTTTTTCTTCAGCTGAAATGTAATGAATTAATGACATACACAGTTAAAAAGCTTTGTCAATCTTCAAATTAACTTAAGATTTTCTTAAATTTTAAATGTTGATAGTTAGTATTTACATATTTTTTTATTGATGGGTTTGTGGCCAAATAATAACAGCCGCACGGGTCGATCAATCAGGTTAAGCTACGCTTTCCACGGTTGGTCCGTGGATGGGTGACCATCTTTACATACCAAGACCCCTCCGTGCCTCGGAAAGCACGTTAAGCTGTTGGACCCGGCTGTCAGTAACTGGGTTGTGGAGGTCAGATAGGTAGTCGCTCCATGTAAAATACTGGTATTCAGCTGCATCCAGTTAGACTGGAAGCCGACCCCAACATAGTAGGGAAAAGGCTAGGCAGATGATGATGATGATTTAGTATTTAAGTACATAATTGTTTCAAGGAGATAACCGTCACTGGTTGACTAAAATCTGTATTAGGATTGTAAACTTATATGAGGCTCAAAGTCCAAATTATCTTCACTTTATCATACATTTTCATAATGTCATGGTTCTTCATTATTTACTCATGAAGTCTGTAATTTTTATTCATGAAGTCTGTCTGAGCTATCATACTGACTTGTATACAAAACAAACTATTGTATTTGACACTCTCAGACTAAACAAACAAAATCTCTTTAATTTTTTTTAAAATCGGTCAATCTGTAGTTTTTGATCTACGATCGAACATCTATACAAAAAAAAAGGGAAACTTCACAGGCGTGAGTACTGATATCTAACGACGATAAAAAAATATTTTCTAATTAAAGTAAGTAGGTAAGTCGGCTGATTACGGGGTCAACGGCCGCAGGTAGTTCCGTATCCATGTAACAGTCTTCAGAGCCGGTTGATGCCAATAGGCTGCCCCCCTATTACATGGGACTTAAACATAACTGGTGAAATGTGGGGGTACCGTAGGTGCAACTCCGCCCAACCCTTCGGGAAATAAGGGCGTGATGTTTTTTATTTATTAGAACTTTATTCACAAGTAAAACAATACTGTACAAAGGCGGACTTAATGAAAAAATACTGTACGAAGGCGGACTTAATGAAAAAATACTGTACAACGGCGGACTTGAAAAAATACTGTACGAAGGCGGACTTAATGAAAAAATACTGTACAAAGGCGAAATTAATGAAAACATACTGTCCGAAGGCGGACTTAATGAAAAAATACTGTACGAAGGTGGAATTAATGAAAAATACTGTACAAAGGCGAACTTAATGAAAACATGCTGCACAAAGGAGGACTTAATGAAAAAAAAAAAAACTTTATATAGGCGGACTTAATGAAAAAATACTGTACGAAGGCGGACTTCATGAAAAAATATTGTACAAAAGCGGACTTCATGAAAAATACTAGACAAAGGCGGACTTAATGAAAAAATATCGTGTGAGAGCGGATTTAATGAAAAAATACTGTACAAAGGCGGACTTAATGAAAAAATACTGTACAAAGGCGGACTTAATGAAAAAATACTGTACAAAGGCGGACTTAATGCCCGAGGCATTTTCTACCAGTCGACCTTAGTGTGATGCGGAGCCAAAACATTGCAGGTGCACCATACGGGATGAATAGCTAGGAAATGACTATAAAATACAAGAATGAATTCTAATACATAGATAGATATTACATACATATAAACAAAATTAACTGCCAGGAGAAAAAAATGATCGGTAGAGGAGAAAGCGAATCCAGCAAATCAGCGCTGGGATGTTACGGCCAACTTCTGACGGATATGTTCACGTGTTTTTACTTTAAAAGACTACCGACTGGTTGCCGTCCTGATGTTCAGAGGGAGCGCATTCCAAAGAAAGACTGCCTGGACAAAGAAGGAAGAATGAATGAAGCCAGAACGGTGAGAAGGACATCGTAGAAGACAATTGTTGGTGGAACGAAGATTTTATGATTATTTAGTGATGATTTATGTTATATTATTTCCCTACAGCTAAGCTGAATATGATGGTTAAAAAAAAATTCACAAAGTGAGCGCCTGAGTTCGAATCCACAACCTACAACTCGCAAGTCGGGGCCGATACCACTGAGCAATCATTCCTCGGCTATAAACAAATGTGTTAAGTAATTAAATCTGCGTGTTAATTGCCGATATACACATGATGTTTTATCGCGGGAGTATTATCACGACCCAGCCGGTCGATTCCGTAAAAATCTCACTGTGAAATCATAAGTGAAGTGAGCTTGAAGTGAGCAGTGATAGTGTTAATCTCTAATGATAGCTCACTTCCCGCTCACTCCACCTAAGTTCTCACGGTGAGATTTTTACAGAATAGCACTGCTGCACCCTAATTGCGTAAGGGTGCGTTTCCACAGAAGCGGAGCGGAGCGGAGACGTGTAGGAATCGTCCAATCACAGACGAGACGAGTGACGCGATGAGGATTTCTACCATTGTGATTAGTCGATTCCTGCAAGTCTCTGCTCCGCTTCGCCCAGCTCCGCTTCTGTGGAAACGCACCCTAACACACTATTACTCTCAATTTGAATTATTTTGAAGCATATTGCTAATCAATTGCTCCATATGTTCGAAAAACGTGTCTGCTCAACAACGTAAATAACGCAATGAATGTCGTTGAACTGTCAAAATGAAACCCGTTGCTACTGATAGTGTGTTACGCAACTAGCCTGCAGAAGGAATTATAATTTATACGGTGTGAAGAATTTTACCTGTATTATTAGCGTACCTGTTCCTTCACCATCATCATCAGCTCACATTAGTTGCATGGAAAATGTGTTCAATATAATAATAATAATATTCCACAACTTTCACACAACGCCAACTAGTCCCAAACTAAGCAGAGCTTGTGCTATGAGTACTAGACAACTGATAAACATATATATTTCTATATACATACATATTATAGATAAATTACACCCAGACAAAGAACAAATAATAATAATAATAATATTCCACAACTTTCACACAACGCCATCAAATGATAGTGCTCATCACACAAACGAATCGAACCAAAATAGGAATGTCCTTGCAAGCTGGCATAACTGCCTTTAGTATTCTGTAATTTCCGCGACATTTTAACGTGGGGATGCCCACCAGGAGAAAGATAGAGAAAATTATTTCATCATGACATATGTACTTAAGTATTTAAAATATAAAAGTTTACAGAAGCGATCTGAAGTGAAGTGATCATCTCTTGCTTTATTGATAAAGTTTCATTAAATCAAACAATCTCACGGCAATCTTTTTGTTGGCATTGGCATTGCTGTTTGGCCAATGTGACCAATGCTTAGTGCACATCATCCTTGACGGACCAACGCTGCATTTGTTTTCAAATAGATGGTCAATCAAGTAAGCAATAAGGCGATGGACGTGTCTTGACGTTGGTCTACCAACACTTACGACTAAACAAAGGTTGGATAACCAAGACACGATGGTAACCGGTTTAGTATGTTTTGAACCTCCAAAGAAGGTGGTCGTTTATTCTGTCGCGGAATTTTCTTACGATTTATCGTATTTTTACGACTTGTTGAAAATTGTTTTCGAAATGTAACGCGTGTAACAGTTTTATTTGTGTTCAGTTTTATGTGAAAATGATTGAAGTTATCGGTAATGTGTGAATTGTTTCATAAATGTTATTGTTTTCGACAAAAAATACGGAAATTACAGGTTATGAATACAATGCTTAGATAGATAGGTATCAAAGGAAAATCTTCGTTTTATTTGGTTACCTAGGTATTTGTTTAGATTTATCGATAAGATGTGGGTAGGTATAAATGGGCATGGTAATTAATCTTAACCATAAGGAAATCTGTGATAATTTCCTCCCTTTTTTTATTTGCCGATGGTTGTGGTCGTCTTAGCCTATAGGATTAGTTTTCCTAAGTTTCTGGTTTACAGTTTTTTTATTAGCCATTAATGTTCCACTGCTGTGCAAAAGCGTCCCTTCTTTATTTCCACTTGTCTGTGTCCAGAGCTCCCAAGGACCAATCTTTATTAAAGGGGTCCATCTTATCCCGCCATCTCTGTTTGGGGCTGCCGGAACGTCGTTTGCGGTTATGAGCTTCTTGACAATTATGCTCGTAGCGTGTTTCTTGAAGTGGGTAGCCATACAGACGTTATGAATGACTTTTTCTTACAATATCAATAAGAAATCGCCATGTCCTAGGAAGCTGATTTAGCTCAATAAAACTGTTGCAGGCTCATGGTCCGTAATCAATTCTAAGTATTTTTATTATTCACGTACCAACATTGTCCAACATAAATATCTGCAACACTCAAATACAATATCAGTTTTTTTTTTTTTTTTTTTTTTTAATGAGATTGAGACATCTGTTTATAGATTAGTCCGTAGAAAAATGTCGTCAGGAAAGTTTTGAGTGTGCCTATAAATAGGATTAGGGGAAGACTAAAGAAATGATAGAAGATGGATGGACTGTGTGAAAGATGATATGGCTAGAAAGAGGTGAATACTGAGATGACGACTAATAGAGAAGTACATAAAGAAGAACGAAGACACACTGCGCCGACTCCAAATAAATTGAGATACTTAAAGGCCAGAGATTTATAATCTATTCGTAGATTTTCCACGATTCATTTGGTATCCAGCCGTGCGATTCTGTAACCATCTCACCGTGAAAACTTGGGTGAAGTGAGCGTGGAGTGAGCTGTCATTAGGGATTAACACTATTGACACTGCTCACTTCAAGCTCACTTCACTTATGATTTCACGGTGAGATTTTTACAGAATCGACTGGCTGACCAAAGAAATGAAAGAAGATGGGTAGACTCTTTGAAAGATGATAATTATGGCTAGAAAGGATTGACTTCTGAGATAACGGCTAATAGTGAAGTATGGAAGCAGAACAAATATAAATTGGAAAAAGGGCAGGAGAAGATACTGATGATCTGTGCGTTTATTCTCCACGATTCATCTGTTATCACAATTATTTCGATACAATTTTACAAGTGGCGTTTGTTTATACTTATTGAAAGCTATCTTAAAGTATGTTCGCAGCGTGGAAAACCCACTTGTTACCAATTCACGTATTCAAATAGTTCTATTGTGTATTCTATAAGGACTTGACACATTCCGCATTAGTTTTCCTAAACGCTTTGAGAAGACGTACGTTGTATGATAATGATAAACTATTGTTTAGTCTGAAGCGCCGGTAGTTTGTAACTAATTTGTGGTAATCTGATTGTTCGAGCGTAATTATGGCAACGATTGTTTTAACACTATTGGATGGTAAAGTGGTAACTGCCGCCCAAAAATATCTGTAATACCAAAGGCATCGCAGGTATGTTTTCCACGATAGAGATAAAGTTCAAATGTCTCACAACGACATCCATGAAACCCACAAGCATGTATCAGCGTCCTTGCTGCTCCTGCTTCTGAAGCAGCCAGGATGCTGTACAGAGTCGCACACATTGGCATTCATCACAGAATTTTTAGTTTTGTATTAGTACCTGTGGCATAATATGTCTATATTAACGCTAGAACGACGGGAGCACTCATTTGGATGGTAATATCAATTTGAATTTGAAGTAATTCAAAAACTATCGTACTCAGCTCACTGATACTTTGTGACTTTTATTAATATTAGGAACTACATAAAACTTGTGAAAAGTGATTTACTAGGTACCTAAGTAGTCATTTGACTGCCAGCCGTTTTTGTAGGTAGGTATATTTTCCCATCTTTCCAGTGTTAAAACCCTTTTGGAATGAATGAAGAAAAAAAAAAACCCACAAGCCATAGCACCTAGGCACCTAGGTACATATGGTGCTATAGAATGGTTGTGTATGTGCGAGCTCTTTAATTCCCATAAAATAGAGTTCAATTGACCGCACGGTTGGCGCAGTGGTTAAGCTATTGACTGCTGCGTGTCGCGGGTTCGATTCCCGCACTGAAAAAATATTTGTATGACCAACAAGTAGTTGTTCCGGGTCTGGCTGTTTGTGTATGTGAGTTTAAATGTTTGTAAACGCAACCACGATACAGGAGAAATTCCTAGTGTGGGCCAACGTTTAAAAAAAAACATTATACCGTTTTATACCTAGAATTATATATAGCAAGTTAGTAATCTGCTACATTACCACCACTATAAATAAAGTTTTAAAACAATAATTATTTATTATCCACAACCCGCTTGTCTAGGTACTCATTGCCTATCATAGTTAAACAACATTGTTTCATTAAGTTTAGTCTAGGTTTATTACATGTCAGATTAACAATGTTTAACTTTCCCGCTGACAAGTTGACAGTCACTTTATAGCTAAGAAAGAAATCTTTCAGTTTGTTTTGCTTGGATTCTTATTGCGATTGTAAAAGAAAGAAAATATAACTGATTGTTGATCCGTTTTTCTTTTACTCTGTTTGCTCTCACAATATACGTGATAAGAGGTTGATACCCTTTTAATCGGAATAGCTATGGGCTATGTAATCCTAGTACGTTTACCTAAGAAGTATCCACTTTAGCTTGCAGCGTAATTGCGTCACACTATCAGTCTCAATGTCAATCATTTTCGAGGATATTGCTAATCCACTGCCTCATATGTTCGGAAAATTTGTTTGCTCAACAACGTAAATAACGCGATGAATGTTGTTGAACTGTAAAAATGAAAGCCCTTGCTACTGTTAGGGCGGGTTGTTCGTATTCTTCAAAAATGGCGCTATCGTCAAACCAAAAAAAGCGTTGTTTCAAATTAATTAATATTAATAATAATAATAATTTATTAGTACATCAAAAGAAAAATAACAACACAGTACATAGCACACGGAAACAGTGGGTTGTACTACCAAGTTTAAAATTCTTGTCAGTTTTCCGGGCTCCTAAACTAGGTACGCAGACCTGTATCTTAGGAGTCGGAGATTTTACGGCTTCAATTTTTTTTTTTTTTAATACAACCGTGACTTTACAATTTGGTTAGGTACAGTGGTTAACAAAGCAAATAGAGTGAATAATTGTGTATGTGGATCTAGGAGTGTGTATATGAGTGTAGTTTGTGTGTAGGGAGGTGTGTATGTGAAGTGTGAAATTACAAATACCCTTCCCTTCCCTTCCCTTTCCTTCTTTCTGCCTTGACTTACGTCAAATAATTACGATTACGTACTCTTTAATATTTGACGTACGTTTCTTACGTTAACCAATCGTTAAACAACCGGCCCTTCGTGTGTTACGCAATTACCTCGCGGTTGCTTCATAAATCATAAGATATTGTTATTTATTTTATATTACATTGTTATTTATCATTGGTTAGTTATCAATTGGTTTTATGTTACATAATGTAAATGGTAGCTAGGAAATGCACCATCATTGGCCTGGTACGGGAATCACTATAATTAAATACTCGTAAAGTAGTAACGATACCTAACTGTGAAATAATAAAATTCCGAATTTCATACCTTTGCATATAGTGTTATTGTAGGGGTTTTTGGCTAAGTAATAACAGCCCCACTGGTCGATCGATCAGGTTAAGCTACGCTTGGCGAGCTTGGTCCGTGGGTGACCTTCTTAACCCTCCGTGCCTCGGCAAGCATGTTAAAAACCGTTGGTCCCGGCTGTCCTTAGTAGATCTTTGACAGTCGTTACGGGTCGTCAGAAGCCCGAAAGTCTGCCAACCAGTCTTACCATAGAGTATCGTATTACCCAGTAACTGGGTTGTGGAGGTCAGATAGGCAGTCGCTCCATGTATAATACTGATATCCAGCTGGATTTGGTTAGACTGGAAGCCGACATTCCAACATAGTTGGGAAAAGGCTAGGCAGATTTATTGTCTTTTTTTGTCACAATAATTCATTTTCTAATCTTCTACCTTTCTTTATTCAGGAAATGTCCGGCAGACAAATAACAGCCTACGACGGCTGTCCTCAAAGCTCTGTAGCATGGAGTCATGGAAGAGAAGGTTGCCCGTCACAATATGGCTGCCAAAGTACAGCTTCGAGTTCCTACTGCGAGACGCCATCGCTGGTAAGATACACTTTTTAATGTCTATGGTATCCTGGTAGGTGCAGCACCCGAAGTTTTAGTGAATCTGTTCATCTCCCGATGACACGAGCTTCACCTGCATCATGGTGCCGTCATCGTCTGTGCTATGTGTGTGCTGTGTTGCCGATGTGATCCTGGTATACCAATTCAAAGTAAACGCCATGTAAGCTTGTTAGAATCGTGAAAGAGGTGTCAGAAGACTTGACTACCGGGTATGGTCATGCTACGATGGCATTGCGAGTGGGAGGAACTTCTAATGTTTATATATTTTATCTATCATACTTGTAGTTCGAAGCGGGCCGCAATCGGGGTCTGACCTTCGTTAATATTTCTCCAAGATGCCACTGCGACAGCGATACACACAGTCTTGAGCTTATCAGATCCTGATAAACTTTCATTACACCCCTTTTTGAGGAGTATAGGTATATCATCGGCGCATTTTATTTGCATCCAATAACTGGCCACCATTAACCACGGCTGTAACTAAGAATTTCTAAAAACCTTATAAAACTTGGCATGGTTCTCCCGGATGTATGCTAATCCAATCATCGTGTTTTGTTTAGCATACATTTTGAAACTAAAGAGAAATTGAGATTCAGTGAATAACGTCATTTAGTCATAGATGCTTAGTAGGAAAATATGTCCTAAATATTGTAGAAACCTGACTGAAGATTTTGGACTAGTACGTACGAGTGCATCAACACAGAAGCAGCTGTGCGATTCTGTAACCATCTCACCGTGAGAACTTGGGTGAAGTGAGCGTGGAGTGAGTCGCCAATAGTGTCAATCCCTAACATCAGCATGACTCACAGCTCACTCTAAGCTCACTTCACCTTAGTTATCACGGTGAGATTTTTACAGAATCGACCGGCAAGTCTTTAGTTTATGAATTACCTGAATGCTCGAATTCGTTCGCCCCCTGACCGATAAATAAACCGGCTCAGTGATGACATAACGTTTGATAACCTGCTCCAATGTTTCCATTTTTGTAAAATACGGTCGCTTCGTTTGTGTATCCGATAATTTAATTGGAGTTAGTTTTGCATAGAAGAAATAAAGAATATAAAATTCGAACCGCATTAAGGCTGATAGATACTTTTCTGTCTGGCGCATTTTTATACAATGCTATGAAGGTGCGATAAATGCTTCCAAGCGATAAAGGAAAACCTTATTGGCGGGCTATATAGTTAACTAGAAGCGCCCCGCGGTTTCACCCGCATAAGTTTCGATCCCATGAAAATATCTGGATAAAAAGTATTCTATGTGTTAATTCTGGTTATAAACCATCTGTGTGCCAAATTTCATCCAAATCAGCTGAGTAGTTTTTGCGTGAAAGAGTAACAAACATCCATTCCTCCTCACAAACTTTCATAATATTAGCAGGATATTAGTAGGATTAGTGTGATTAATTTCAACAGAAACACCACAATTTGGAAATCGGGCAATCCCCAGTACCTGATAATCTAGCTTGTGTTGAGCTGAGGGACCATTCTCGTAATTTTACGAACGTTCACAGTCTGATCTCTGCCTCAATGTGTCAAAAATACCTCTAATTTCCCTACGTTTTTGTTAAGTATTTGACATTGATTGTCGCTGAGATGAGATTGCGACTAAATAAGGTCCCATTAAAATAGGTGGACGAACTGTTAGAAATCGTTCAGACTACCAAAATAAGGACAATGGTAAAAAAAATATGTAACAAAAACGCATTAGAAACTTTCAAGAAAAATAATCAGCTAACGAAAATACACTAATGTGCCGGCAATCACTACATAGTATAAAACAAAGTCGCTTCCCTGTCTGTCTGTCCCTATATATGCTTACATCTATAAAACTGCGCAACGGATTTTGATGCGGTTTTTTTTAATAGATAGAGTGATTCAAGAGGAAGGTTTATATCTATAATACATGCATAATATAGTAGAGAAACACTGATAATTTTAGAGGTTTCTAATGTGATGTCGTAAATAAACACATTTTTTTGCGCTTGCATTGTAAACGCTGGCTGAACCCGTCGATTGCCAGGGTCGCGGGTTGTTCGAAAGAGTTACCGTGGCCCTTGGCACAGGCAACTGAAGGAACACGGGTGGGTTTTAGTCAGTAAAAGTCTGACACACCCTCCCGTTCCGCCCAGAACGGGAGAAGTTATTTGATAATTTCCCACCCAAAAAAAAAAAAAAAAACCCGTCGAGATAGATCAAAATAATGTACTACAGTATTGTACACCTTAAAAAGGTCTACAAAAAAGTCCGAGATGGTATATGTCTATCTCTTAGGGATAACCCACAATAACCATTTTTTATCCTATACTTCTTACGAGAAATAGTGGCTCTAAAATTATCAGTTTCTCCATTGCACCCGTGCGAAGCCGGGGCGGGTCGCTAGTTTATTATAAAATAAAATCACTTGTAGTGTTTTTTTTGCTTGGATATCTTTGATTAGACGTACTGAGCACTGTGTTAAAATTTGTCCAACTATTTTGATGGGACCCTGTATTTTGAACGTTTTTGACTATGGGAATTGGCCTTCTGGTGTTCAGTTTTCTTTTCGTGTTCGCCAGGTGCACCAGGGTCACAGAGGTTCAAACTACACTGTTTTATACTAGAGAGAAAATAATCAACACGTTACCTCGTTAAATGCCAACTAATAACCGTAATATCCTGTGCGTTAAGAATTTTAATTGTCTGTTTATGATGTTAAACCTTAGCTAAATAAACATACCGTGGTTGTAAACTAAGCACGTCTGGGATTTATAGATAATCTCTGAATGAAATAGATGTTATCTTATCTTCCCACGGAATTGTGGAAACAATGTGTTTAGGTCTGATTTAAATCCGGCTTTTTAGTTAAATTCAATCTGGTGTGAAGCGGATTTGAGGGTGTAGGAACATCTTAATTTTTGGCAGTCAACGTCATCTTTAGTACTTACATAACGTAGGTGATCATGTCTTGGGTCATGATTCATGGTTCTTGAGATAGGTGGGGACATCGACCTTATCGTAACAATGAGAATAGAGATCTGAAGAACTAAAACTCTTCTGCAAAACTTGATGAATACTGTTACAGATAGAATTGCTGCCAAAAGTCATTTTAACTACAATTAATTTGCGAGTGATTGTCTCTTGTCATCCTCTCAAACGGCGTGCGTGTATGAGGTAACTTATATAGGTAGAAGGATCGTAGCATGTGGCGTTCTGTAGTTTCTGCCTACCCACATGGGTAGAAGGCGTGAGTTTATATATGTCATGTATGTATGATTGTCTTATACCATTTACCTAATAGATACCTAGAAGGAGACACAAGATTTTAAAAAGAATGGGAGTGGGTAGTACAGAAAATAAAACGGAAAATGCTTACTAAACACTCCAGTCGATGTTGTCGGTAAAAATCTAAATAGGTGTATAAATCTAAACAGTGATTCAATTTAGCGGTTTAATGACCCGTATCTGAGTGGCTGTGGACCTATATTATGTTGTTGTCTAATTGATTCATTCAAGGCCATGCATGTGTAACAGACAGAAACAACGTTACGTACGGTACGTTCCGAATTTCGCGCAGATTTTCTTTATTGATGTTTGTTCATAAGCGTGATTTCTGTCATAATTTCATAAATCAGCAAAGACAACCTCCACAAATGGGGGTTCATGGACGGCTCAGACCTCCGGTGTATGCGGCGTCTCTCCACAGACAATGGCTCACCTCCCATCTTGCACCGCATGCCCTGTCACCTGCACACGTGAGGACCCAATGGCAGCGTCAGCTAACGGTATCCGCGTTGCTGAATTAAGGGCCAAAAAAATTAAAAAATATATATATATACAACATTAGTTTTTAGTATTTTTATGTAAAGAATGTATGTACAAAATTTCAAAACTGTATACTTAGTGAAAAATCACAAAGTTACAAGCTTGTTATGTTACCTGGATGTCCGTACAAAAATATGCTCAAACCACGCGGCGCCCCGCGCGGCCGCGCCGCCAGCCCGCTGTGCGCCCGCGCCTAGTGGCGCTATGACCGGCCGTGACCTGTGTTGTGCGCATATGATTGCGGATATGTACTTAGTGTCGCTCGGTGTCCAACTTGTAACCCTTTTCAAATATTTTTGGGACAAAATATAACACGGTGTAAAAATTATTGGAATCGATTCAGTTACTTATTCTGAACAAACTATATTCAGGTTTGCAATATACTAATAATAACGTTGTATATTTTTTTTCATATTATTTTTGCCGTTGACACGCTAAGACGGAGATTAATTACACATAGGCTACAGCATTTTTTTTTGCAAATTGCCTATTATTGTTAACTACATATTTACCATACATTGTAGGTACTCGTGAGATTTGGGATTTCGAATCGGAAATATTAATCAGTTACCTAGTACACGGAGAGAAACATCTTAGAAAAATTACTGTGCTGTCTCATAATCTGAGTGCATTTGAGTGGTAATGGAAAAATTACCATGCTAGCACAGTAAAAATTCTTATGCTGTACAGTAAAATTTATTGGACAAATAGTGAATTTTTCCCAGTCTCATTCAGAAAATTTTCTGTAGATGTCACTTGCACTCACTTTACAGTGACGAGCACAGTCATTTTTCTAAGAATTTTCTCTCCGTGTAGTCAGCCTTTTTTGGTGAACCTTCTAAAGGCATGACGACTAGAGGTTGTTCTTTTTCCATACAGTCTTCAACCTTTTTCTGATTTGCATGGTTTGATGAGGAAAATAATGTAGTGCTTTAGTTGACCTTGTGTGTGGAGGAAAAATGGTGTTGAAATCCTTTAGTCATGGCCGCCAGTCTGGTCAGAAAAAAGGAAATTTGTAAAAAAAAATCATTTTTTTTTTCTAGAAGACCTCAAACAAAGTTCATAGTCAATCTGTTTTTCGTTATCTTGCAGGTATCACAGTGGGTCTGACCTCAATTCCACAGGGCATCGCGTATGCCATGGTAGCTGGTATGCCTCCACAGGTAATTTCTTCTTTTTATTGCTTTTTAATTTTTGTCTTATATATTATAAGGTTTAAATTGATGGCACTGGTCTGGTTATGCGGTATACAAGTGTAGCTCCACGCAGCATTTTTTTTCTGTTGGCGATTCATTTCCAAACATTTATATTTTAATCTTTTTATCCAATCCATGAACATTCAGGCATATTTTTCTCACGCTTTTATTATCTTCACTTGTAACTTACTAACTATAATAATAATAATAATAACGTTTATTGGACAAAATCAGAGCTTAGCCTACTACAGTTTCAATACTAAAAACATAACATTTCAGAAGCTTCTAACCTAAATGAACTCCTGATTTCCAAACTAGGTAAAAACCTGTATCTCGGAAATCAGGCGCTCAAACGGCTCAAACTAAAGCTCTCCACGGTTTTTGAATTCAATTGAAGTCAATTAAATTATTTAAATTTTTTATTGTGTTTTTAGTTTTTATAAACTATATATTGGAATAGTTATTTGGCCTCAGTAATAGTAAACCATAAAATGGGGGATACACCCTGCAGGTTTTTAAATTAGAAAAAAATTAAACAGAAAAATCCGTTAACAAGCTGAGAAATGGTTGAGTCATTTAGTGGTTGACGAAATAATGCTTAAGACAAAACATGGTACAGACGCCAGCACCTCAAGTTACCCAAAACTGTCAAATTGTCCCACTCAACTTTGAGCTTTATACTTTAGCGATAAAGTTGAAATCTATTAAAGAAATTTGAGAGATTGTAGTAGCTTGATGTGGTGGCGTCTGTACTTCGCCCCTCTATCCGCTGTCCATTACCACCGTTCAGCCTAAATACTACTATACAACGTGTAACGTTAAATGCGCAAAACCTGAAAATAGTTTGATCAGAATAACGAGCAGAATAAATTGAACCACTTTTTAATATAGGTCACATTTAAAAAAAATCTTTATTAAAAACGTTGCCGTGTCTATTTATTAAAAGGTCAAGCAAGCCAATGTCAGCGCGGCGCAGCGGCCCGGTGACGACTCCTCCCTCGGTAGAGCGTCGTCGCAGACGCAAAACGATCAGAATGGCCAGTTAAACTAAAACAGCACATAAAACCTTGTCAATTTTTTAATGACTTATTTTCTCTCTGAAATAGGTCAATTTAATTAAAAATCAGTTGGGGTGTCTGAGGTTTTGCGCATTTAACGTTACACGTTGTATATACTAGATACTTACTATCGTCACATTGTCCTGTCCTGCGCTTCTCGCATCCAATTCCTTGACTATCTACCAAATTCAGACATGGCTACATTTTTAACTGTTTAATCTTCTTTCCAGGTCGGCCTATACTCTAGCATATTCCCTGGTCTCATGTACATGCTGTTCGGCAGCTGTAAGGACGTCACAGTCGGCCCCACCGCCATCTTGGCTGCCTTGCTGGCCAAGTACGTCGCCAAGTCAGCTGACTTCGCGTACTTGGCGGCTTTCCTGTCAGGATGCGTTATATTACTGCTCGGGATACTACAGCTGGGTGAGTGCATCTATATATATAACTATTATAAATTATAGTCGCTTTTTGTGTCTGTTTGTGTGATTAAGTTGTTCTTCTAAACTACGCAATGGATTTTGATGCGGTTTTCACTTGGATAAATAATAGTAGATTATTAATAAATTATAATAATAGTACATTACAATAATTTATTAATAATTTAATTATTATAATAGTAGATTATCAATATTATTATTGACTGAAGGGTTTTCACAACCATTTGCAGAATTTCTTCCTTCTAAGGTTTATTTATTATATTATCTTCTTTCTGAGGCTTATATACAGGGTTAGTTTTCAAAGACCAGCCAAATTTAAGGGTGTGGTACAGACCATCAAACTGAACAACTTTCTCCATGTGACCAATATCGTAACCGCGAAAAATTTATCAACTGTCCCTTAGAAAACTTCAATACCTACTCGACCTAAACGTATGGGACGGTTAAATTTTTATTCGCGATTACGATGTTGGTCCCATGGACAAAATTGTCCAATTTGTTGGTCTGTACCTCACCCTTAAATTTGGCTAGTCTTTGAAAAGTAACCCTGTATTATGTGTTTATTATACGGTAATATTAAACTTACCTATAATTTACAAGCTAACACTAAAACGTATATAGCTATACAAGTATATAATCCAAGAAGAGAAGAAGACGAAGAAGTTGGAGCCGCGTCACAACACGAACTTCAAGTCGTTCGTGGTGTGTGTTCCGACACATCATCTCGAGAAGTTCCTCAAAGAAGAGTTCTGGCCGAAGGGTGTTGTGTATCGCCGGTTTCGTGGCCGGCTACATGACACCAGTCAGCGAAACACGACGCCGACACTTCGTGTGCAGTAGTTATTAGTTTGTTATGTTATATGTATTTATAGTATTTTTTAAGTTATATTATTATAGTATTGTATTTGTGATACTTTTGTATGTATTAGTTTATAAGTATGTTTGTAGTAGTATGTATTGTTCTTTCTATGGGCCTTAGTTGCCTGAAATAAAGGAATAAATAAATAAATAATATACAAAAATTAAAGAAAAAGGCAGGAGCTCATTGGGCATTAAAAATTCGTCCGCAGCGCTGTCAATGGGATAAGTTCCCAAAAGGCTGGCAGCATTACCACATTGGATGGCAAATTTGACTCTTTACGTAACCAGAGAGCTGGCATATTTTTAGCCCAAAGAATCAGCATTTCCTGTAATAAAACAAATCTCGATGTTTTGTTAACTCGTAAAAACAGAGATCATAATTTAGGAAGAGGTTTATTGCACGGTGAATTCGCTTAGCTATGTCGATTTTTTTAAGGAAAACGCCTCAAGATCTCAGAATACAGAAAAGATAATACCTCACACACGCTTGGGACTGGTCAGACATGTTATGTATCGCAGCATTATTTAGTAGCAAATACACTGGCCTGCAAAACTAAGTATCACACTTTTAAAATTGCAATAACTTTTTAAGTACACAAGATATACTTTCAAAATAGAAAGGGCTCGAAAAAGTGTTTGATTTTATATATAAAAACTTCATAGTCGAGAACCTGCTTTTAAGAAATGGCTGAAAAGAGCTTTAAAAATATAAATAATCCTTTTCGAATTACAATTTTACCATTCATTTTTTTGTTTCTGTTTTAAATTTTTTTCTTGATCGATGAGTCTTGTTACAAAAGCTAAGTTAGATAACAGCACATACATTTTATTTATCACTAGCGACCCGCCCCGGCTTCGCACGGGTGCAATGTTGATCACTACATAGTATAAAACAAAGTCGCTTCCCGCTGTCTGTCTGTCTCTATGTATGCTTAGATCTTGAAAACTACGCTACGGATTTCTATCTCGTAGGATTCAGCCAGCGTTTGCAATGTAAACGCAAAAAATGTGTTTATTTACGACATCACATTAGAAACCTCTAAAATTATCAGTGTTTCTCTACTATATTATGCATGTATTATACATATAAACCTTCCTCTTGAAACACTATCTATTAAAAAAAAAACCATCAAAATCCGTTGGGTAGTTTCAAGCGATCCCCGGCCGGTAACGCCCGCATTTTAAATCTGTAATATCTTCGAAAATATTCATTTAAATTACATGCTGTAAAGGGCCATAATGATCTATATGAAATGCACAATGTTTTCAAGGTACTTAATTGGATAAGGATTAATGCTGTATTGCCTAAAATTGCTTCTTAAGTAAGCCATTATTTCTCGTAAACAGTTAAGGATAAAAAATGGTTATTGTGGGTTATCCCTAAGAGATAGACATATAACATCGCGGACTTTTTTGTAGGACTTTTTAAGGTGTACAATACTGTAGTACATTATTTTGATCTATCTCGAATGGTTCAGCCAGCGTTTACAATGTAAGCGCAAAATAATGTGTTTATTTACGACATCACATTAGAAACCTCTAAAATTATCAGTGTTTCTCTACTATATTATGCATGTATTATACATATAAACCTTCCTCTTGAAACACTATCTATTAAAAAAAAAACCATCAAAATCCGTTGGGTAGTTTCAAGCGATCCCCGGCCGGTAACGCCCGCATTTTAAGAATGTGCTAGGGTCATGGCTTTTCTGGAACTAGGCATCAGTATGCGTCGTACTGCAAGAATGGTGGGTGTGACGTTACGAACTGTCCAGAAGGCGAACCGAAGGTACGAAGAGACTGGAAACTGAGGAGACCTTGTAATGGCAGACCCAGGTGTACTAGTGACCCAATTGAGCATAACTGGGATGACTTTGGGAGGCTAGTCAGAAGCCGCAGACCACCACCTACCACCCTCCGAGCACTAAAACTGGCCCTGATTGAAGAATGGGAGAATATTCCCCAACATCGGCTCCGAAAACTCGTGTTTAGTATGCCAAACCGGCTCGAAGCTGTAATCAGAGCCCGAGGAGGCAATACCAGTTATTAAAAATTAAATAACATGTAAAACATACTTATAAATGTTAATTGAGTTTTTTGACACTAAGCTAAAAATGGCTATTTTTTATGTTTTTTTTTTAAGTTATAAATGCTCCTAATGTATAGTTTACTAGTTTCAAATAAAGCTGATAAAATTTGCTATAAAACGTTTTTATTTTAAATCTCTAACTTCTATAGATTAGAAAAAATGGAAATCTTAAGTTTATAGTACTTAGTTTTGAAGGCCAGTGTATGTAAGTAGTTAATGTATTGATTGTCCGGGTGATCTCTTGGGGTACTAGGTTCGATTCCCAGGTCGGGCAAAGTTGTTATTGGGTTATAATTATGAGAAGTTAATTATGAGGTTTTATTGATGAGTGTTAAAAGTGTTAATCTATCGTTGTATTTATATAAAACATACTAACACTATTTCTTAATAAACTAGAAAACTGTAGCTACTGAACGAATTTACACAGTTATCAGCTCGTTATCAATGTGGAAAGTTATTGAGGTCGAGTATTTTCGTATAGGTATTGTTGCAAGTACTTACTCATGACAAAATTGTCCTACTATTGCAGACTCTTTATCAGTGGCCCTCGTATAATGAAAAAAAAAAACGAACAAATTTTGGAAAGGTGATTTTGATAGTAGAATTAATGAATTTATCTTTGACTTAAATTAACTTGAAAGTGTTAGTTGAAAAAAAAACACGCTTTAATAGCAAATCGAACTAAAAATCAGAAAACAACTTTTAATTAAGAAACAACAAGATTTGGGACTCAAAGGGAATTTTGCTGATTGAGTACACAAAAAAGGCGAAACCATAAACGCAGCATCTTACGCATCCAATTAACGAGATTTACGGGAAGCAAATAAATGAAAAAGATGGAGTAAACTGACCACCGTTGTGTTGCTTCTTCACGACAATGCCCCGGTCAACACGGCGCGTGTTTCCAAGGCTGCAGTACGAGATTGTGGTTTCGAAGAAATTAACCATCCACCCTATAGCCTGGACCTAGTCCCGAGTAATTATTATTTGTTCCCTAATTTCAAGAAAAAGACCATCGTCGGAAACGACAACGATGAAGAGCTTAAGGCGGAAATAAATGCACATTTTTCATAGAAAGAGCAAAGTTATTTCTACAGGGTTGATTTCGAGATGTAATAAATGCATTGGGGTAATGGGGGATTACATTGGAAAATAAGAATAATTTTAATTGAATTTACGTCTTTTTTCATGCCGATACCGAGAATACATTGAACGCCCCTCGCACCTATTCAAATAAAAACAGTCAATCACTTCTTATCGAACAGTGCCGATCATATTCAAATTTCTCTATTAGCATAACATCTATCGCATGTTAACAACTCCTTCGGCATCTGTCGCCCTGTTACGTGAAGAGAAAGTGCTGTTTATGCTAATGTATGCAAGACACTGAACTTCTGGCGTTCATTGTTTTTATTGAGAAACTGTGTTTACTAACGCATATGTTGACAGTACGCTAGCATGAATCGTTATAGGTGTATAGTCAACGATAAAACTTTCTATTACCTTCGTTAGTAGCTCCAATAATGTATTCGTTTTAAGGTTATTCAGAAGAATAGCAAATAGCACCTTATACATATCATATGTACACGACTTTTTAACATATTGGAGTAAATATTATGTGGCCAAAGCAAATGTCCTGCAAAACTAGTAGCGTTGACCGATGGGTCGTTGAGCTACCCAAACACTGGGTTGAGCTATACGATGACCGACCGATGCATGCATGCCTTCCGACTGGACATATTATGGTCAATTTAAAGCTGCAATGCTTTCTTCAGATGGGTATTCCAGTTATAGTTAAAAAAAAATGGTGTATTAGCCATTACTGTTCCAATGCTGGGCAAAGGTCCCTATTCTTTTTCCAGCTCTTTCTGTCCAGAACTGCCAAGGATCAATCTTTATTAAAGGAGTCCAGCTCATAGTTACATTGTTAGACTGATATGATGTTCTACCGTAATTTAATGATGAAACTAATTGCTTGTTGTAGTTTACCGTTTTTTTATTCAATGTATTATTTAAGTCTAGCCTTTTACTAGATTACCGAGACCGACCTTTTGTTAACATAGCCTTGAACTCAATTAAATCCAAGCAAGAGCAAGGCCGTGCATTCATCCGTGATGTTACAATGTTTTTTATGATGTCTACAAAGTCTCATCAGGAAAGGAGAATTAGTTTAATTTTGTTGTTTTGTGTTAGTTTAATGTTAAGGTGCTCCCTCACCTGGAGCGTTCGCCTGTAATGTAACGTAAATGTAAATGTTTCAGATTCGATTTTGAGCATTACTCTATAATACTGCCTCCCTAACTGACGGGCACTCGCCTGTAATGTAACGTTAGATTCGATTTTGAGCATTTAGTAGATTCCACAATGTCAGACAATGCTCGATTCTCTTCCTTCAGCAATGTAAGGCTCGAATCTGTAACATTACAGATTGCGCACTGTAGGTAATGCTTGGTTCTCCTCCCTGACTGATGTAATGCTCGACTATGTAACGATACATTACAGGCGAATGCTCCAAGTGAGGGAGCGCCTTTAGGTGTTAAGTTTACTTTCATTGACCTGGATGATCTTATGCAATAGGCACTCAGCATTCATAAAAACCGCACATTCGGCGGTTTGGTCACTCAAGTAATTCTAACTTTCGAACATTTGACTTTCTTTGTTAATGATTTTGGCTACCTTGAAAACAGGCGTGAGTTTATCTATTTTCTATCATCATCATTATCACAATTTCAACCGAAAAACTGTTTTGAGTGCCCATAATTCTAATAAAATAATGTTGTTTCCAGGTTTTCTTTTAGACTTTATATCGAAACCAGTTATCAGTGGGTTCACGACGGCGGCTGCGCTCCAGATCAGCGCCTCACAACTGAAGCCACTGTTCAGGATAGAAGGTAACTCTTATTTATTAGCCTCCTTATTAATAATGGGGGCGGGGTTTGTCTTATTGTCAAATATTGGTGAAAATGACAGATTTTCATGGCGGCCGTTATAATATGACAGAACCACTTTCCTAGGAAACCAAAGCTTTAGCGACATTATAAAGAATGATTCCATCACTTGTCTGTCAGTTTGATAGATCCGTTACTGTCACTTGACACTTAGTTTTTTTTTTTATAAAATCAAAATGTGCAACGAGATGAAACGAAAAACAGTTATTTTAATATCGAAATATTTTAATTATGCGGTTTTAATATCGGTGCGGTTTTGATAAGTATATCAATCGACCAGGAGTAGATTGATATACTGTAATGTATTCTCAACATTGGAAAATATTTTGAACCCTCTAAATTCAATCTTTTTTTGTACAAATTAATGTAAGGATCTCGCCCTGATTCTTTGTACTTACAATACAATTTTTTTTCCCGTGACAAACTATTTACATACCTACAAATTTGTACGGAACCCTCGGTGCGCGAGTCCGACTCGCACTTGACCGGTTTTTTTGTGTAAACTTCACAGATGTTCATGGGTTTTGATATCTAAACACGATACAACAACAAAAATACTGATTTCTCAACTCATACCTCAAGTAACATTAGTAAAAGCGGTCGATGACCCAACAAAGAATCATTAAATCTTTTTTATTTTATCGTGTTTAGATATCGAAACTCATCACGTCTGCAGAGTCTCGCTAGCTAATTTAATTTGACCCTGTATTACATTATATATATATATATATACCCTATATACCTATATATCATATCGTCAGGCCATTGTACTATATTGGACGACAATCATCATCACGGTTACAGCCACACGTGATATAATTAAGTGAATTGTTTACTACTGACACTTGAGGAAACAGCTCAACAGCTCGTGACAGAAATATATCAATGTCCATTGTTACAATATATCGTAACGCTGACGCTTGATCCTTCTGCTTCAGTATTAAAGTTTTGTGTATGTTCTTACTACTACTAACTGTAATACTGGAGTCAATACAAACGTTATGATTAGTGTTAAAATATAAACGTTACGTATACATATAACGTATTCTATACTTATGTATAGCCGAATGCAGAACAAAGAGGGTTTTTATTTAGGAGAAAATGTTTGATTACCGTCGATACTTAGTTTTATATATTTTTTTCAGGCTCATCGGGTAACACATTCTTCGATGCTATCATAAACTTCTTCAAACACATGAAGACGGTACAGCTATGGGATACGGTGCTAGGCATCAGCACCATCATAGCTTTGTTGTTACTGAAAGTGAGTATTAATTAACTGAACATCACGCCTGTATCTTATAGGGTCGACAGAGGTGTATAGTACACACCCTCATTTAGCCAGTCATGATGTGGGAGCCGAACCTATTGTCATCAACCAAGTACAAACCTAGACTCAGGGCTGCTACTGAGAAGTCTATCTTCTGGGCAAACATGAGTTCCTAGTCTTTCTTTAGAGTTATCTTTTATTAATATTTTCTTGTATTCTTTACAGCGGGCCACCATAGCCGAGTCGGACAACACATCTCGGTGTCGAGCACGGCTGGCAAGCTGCTGGCTCAATATTGTGCGCGCACGAAACGCACTCGTTGTGTTCGCAGCCGCCATACTTGCCTTCGTGCTCAACTTAAAAGGAATCACTCCGTTTGCTCTCACTGGTTAGTAAATACACCTCCTGTGATTGTTGCAATCCTGGTAACAAACGCCACGTTAGTTCGTTAGTTCTAGGGTCTCATATTGAATGGGAGGGGTGGGGGGAGGGGGGTGGGTGTTCTGGGGTCGGTGTTGATACCATCATTATTCCAGTGAGAGAGAAAGATAGAGTTATACATAACCTATAGCGCCATCCCTTTTTAGGAAGCGGCCTATGGATTGTTATCGCTCAACTAGCTCAATTTGCATACTCTGCTGTCACTGGGTCAGTGACTTCACCACCCGTATTTGCTGTGCTCCTGGTTGCGTTGTATGGCTTTATGGTTTGGGCACCCAAATTTCCTGCGCGTGGCGTGCGATGCACGTTGCACGAGATTATTTTGCTGTACTCATAGTTTGTAGCATTCCACTGCTGGAATGTCTGGATGCCTGTCCATGACACACCAGAGATACTTTTCAATAAACCATTTGTCCCACAGGTACAATCCACGGCGGCCTGCCTAACTTCGGGCCGCCACCGTTCCGCACGGCAGTCGGTAACGAGACGCTGTACTTTCACGACATGCTCAGCGTGTTCGGGGGGGAGGGAATAGTCATGCCCCTCGTCGCCATACTCGAGAGCATCGCCATCGCTAAGGCGTTCGGTAAGATTGGTTACTATTGATAGATTAACCTGCCAAATGTAGACACAAACTGATCGGTGGGCTACCGATCTGTGGTTAGTAGAACCGTAAGAAGCAATTCGCATATTATTGTTAAAATCAGAACATTTACTATCCAGAACCTTACCCGTTGTTCATCTGGAAGTTGGATTCACGCGAGAATCATTGGTAAAGTTATTGTGTCTCTGATTGTGATATTAAGTAAAACGTCTATAACGTAATGTACTAGGAATGAAGGCGTAATGTTTTTACTTTCCTGTTTGTAGCTGGCAGCACGACAGTGGACGCGACACAGGAGATGCTGGCCATCGGCATGTGCAACTTGGTGTCGTCGTTCTGCCAGAGCATGCCATCTACTGGCTCATTCACTCGCACGGCACTCAACCACGCCAGTGGAGTGCTCACACCGGCTGGATGCTTCTTCAAAGGTAATTTACCATATACCTCTGACTACCCGTTCGAGGAATATTGGCGTTATGTTTACTGCCTTACAATTAGCCGGTTTCAGTTAGCAGAATCGTACTACCCACAACCTGCAATCATTTGATTAATTACGTCAATTTGAACCAACATACCATATTTAATTTTTCGCCGAAACACACGTTTTGAATTTTAAATCTGCACATGCTTAGGATATATTTAAAATGAATCACCTTAAGGCACCTGTCAGTCCTGTGAGTTCAGTGTGAACATTCAGCGATCATCGATTCATATTTGTGTTGGATCCTGTAAATAGGATCGTGATTAGACACAATGTCAGATATAGCTATTTTGGGCGCAATAAAAAAGGAGGAGAAATAACTCCTTATTATAACGTCCACACTGGTCATTGTTATACATTCATTTACAGGAGCATTACTTGTCTTAACACTACAGAACTAAGGAAACACTGAGCAGTTCCTAGGCCTGTATGTGTCGCGACCACGTCTCAACGATCTCTGTCCCTCCATCGTCCATACCCCTAGACTCTGCACAACGCTAAACAAAGGTTTTGCTGTCTCGTTTTTAAGTGCATACTCATCATAACTGTAGGCCAATTCTCGTAATTTAAAACGTTCAAAATCTAGTCGCAGACTATCTCGGCGACACACAAATGTCAAATACTTGTCCAAAATGTATGGAAATTAGAGGTATTTTTGACAGATTGAGACTGAGATCAGACAGTGAACGTTCTTAAAATTACGAGAATTGCCGCTCAGATCTGACATATGTGTTTTTTACTGACACGTGAGCTACAGCGAGTGCACGTCACATGGTATTATTTATTTTATTATTTATTATATTGTATTTTTCGCCAGCGATGTTGGTGCTCCTGGCGGTGACGCAGCTGGCCGACGCGTTCTACTTCCTCCCGCGCGCGACGCTGGCCGGGATCATCATCGTCGCCATGTTCTCGCTCATGGAGGTGGCGATAGTGAAGAGACTGTGGCGGAATAGCAGTGAGTAACAATTTAGTTTTGCTTTTTCCTTTTAGGGTAGTTAAGAGTTGTATAGAAATAGATCTATTTTTTTAAATTATTATCAGGCGAAGCAGAATACAGAAACCAAAATTTGTTTCAAATTCTAAATGAAAAAGTGTTTACTTCTAGGAAAAGGTACGTCGTTTGGGGTTATATGGAGGGGTTTTCTGGTTAAATACAAAAAATAAAGTAATATAGTCACACTTTTAATCAACCAATTTAAAATATTTACGATTAGCATTTTTTTATTGAAAGTTCATAAAGTCAAACCAATCTAAAAAGAGTAAATTAGCTCCACGGACTAGAAAAAAAAGAAGGACTCCGCGCCACGCATATCGAAAGTGAAGCACAGTAAGGGTGCCAGACCGTTTGTACAAACGTGCTTCACGCACACATTTACATCATAGAAAGCCGGCTGGCCGCCATTACGCGACAAGACGGCGCCTTTGTAGGTACTATTTACGTGAAGTAATAAAATAATATAATGCCATCTTGTGTTTTGAAAACGTGTAAAAATAATTCTACATCCCAGAAAAACTGTCAAGGAATAACATATCACAGTTAAGGCACAATTTTACTTGTTGATTTATTGTATTTTTGACATTAAGACATTAAGACATTTGACATAAGTGTTGTCAGAAAATAAATGGTTAAGTGTCCCGAGAGATTGGGTAATTTTTTTTTTTGTGTTCTTTGTCATTTTTTTGCAAGTATTGACTATGATTCTTTTTATAGATTTCCTACAGCAAATCATTCATGGAACAATGATTGGATTATAATAATAAGAAACTACAGATGTGAAGA